>JAPQWV010000712.1:0-268000 GCA_027422505.1 Craterostigma plantagineum
GTAGACCTTTAACTAAGTTATTCCTACTTAAGATTGAAATAGTTTCGAAGTTTAGATGATTTAATCTTTTGTGCCATAGCCAACCCTTGGACTCATCGGTGACCAAACACGTTGGAGTATGAACAATTTGCTCATTCCAGTTTATGGTGTAGGTGCCATCGGTTCTTCGTCCGGTTAGTATTGCTTTTCCACCTTTGTTTATAACAAGGCACTTATCATGTTTGAAACTGACTTCATACCCAGTACCACTTAGTTGATAACGCTTATTAGATTGTAGTGTAGATTTCTAACTAAGTATACATTCCTAAGGGTTAGGTTAGCATAGATAATCTTACCCTTGCCTATAGTCTCACCTTTGCCGTTATCCCCAAAGGTGATGGTCATTTTGGCACATGGTTTAATGTCCGTGAGAAGTCTTCTTTCTCCGGTCATGTGCCGACAGCATCCGCTGTCTAAAAACCAGCTGGCCTGGTTGAGTTCCTGCAAGTATTCCTGCAAGGACAGACATAATCTTTGGTACCCGTATAGACATGGGTCCAGTCGGGAATTAGATTCTTAGGTATCCAATATTGGATTACCCTAACGTATCTACCAGTAACCGGGTCAATTAGATATCTATATTTATTATTATTTCTATTTTGAGAACGGTCTCTAGGTTTCTGTATCTTTGGGCTCCGAAACATTCCCCTTGACTGTTGAGGTCTTTCCCTTCTTCGTGGAACGTATGACTATGTGCCTAGCGAGTTGTGAGTAGTAAAGTACGCTGAAAATACGTATAAAATTTTTCAATTTCCATTTATGTAATGGAACGTTGTCTTTGTACAAGTCAAAAGAATACATGTCGAAGGCTACTGTTTTAAACATGTCCTAATTACAATGGTGAAGTTGCGTCGGCACAGCGAAAGACTCCTATGCGCCCGGCCTCACAGGTCGTCATCCATACACACACTTCCACCCCCAAAAGCAGCACGAAGCTCCAAAAGATAGGCCTTGCCCTCCAAACGCGATCACGTACCGTGGTCGCTGGTGCCTAAAACACATAACATAAAAGAATGAGCCATCGAGGCTCGGTAAGCAGAAATCATGCATGAATGCACGTGTCCCGTTCACGCAAAGGCAATCTGCGCCGATGCATCTAATATACCGCAAAAGCATCCCGCGCCGATGCACCTAGTACTCTCACTAGTGTAACTCAGGGCCCACGGCTAATCTCACTATGCACCACAAGAGCTCACGTCCCTCAAGGACAGTACGACAGCGGTCCACGCCGCATGGCCGAACCCTAGGATGCACATCTTTCCCTAGGTCGCCATATGAACCCGGTCGTCCCCGACTTTCAGGCGGTCGCTCACGTTGGTAGCCCACACTGAGGTCGCCTACACCAGGGTTTCACCCTGTTTCGCTTATACCCTCAGGTCGCACCTTACCGCCACGGGCCATGCTCAACCCTATACATAGGATATCCACATATATATTTACATAATAGTACAACGACGCTAAACGCCGCCCTGGTAGCACAGGAGACAGCCCCTGACTCAATTGCGAGTCGACACACTTGCCCACATCGGCAAGTCCTCGTCGCATACAAGTGACATCTCATCGTGCACACTTAGTCCCACGACCCTCCCCCATGAGTTCGTGCGTGCACGTGAATATGCATATGCAAATGACTGCAACTTATGCATACCACGTGAAAGTGTAACGATCAATTCACGTAATCATGGAATCACATAGGCACATAGTCACATAGGACATATAACACACAAGTTATGTATTGTAGTTGGATTTCACTTACCTGTCGTCCGTAGATTAGTCGCTACCTGACCCGTGTATTCTCCTAGGTTCCGACCTTAGGCATAAAATATTATCGTCAGCACACTATTTTAATTAATTGCTTAAGTATGCTAAATCCCTAAGTTAGGGACATATTTTGGTAAATTCTAGTCGGGTTCGCAAACTCTTGCATGACCCGTGAAGTTCCAAATTTTGTTCTAATTGGCTAAGGGTGTTTCGCGAATTGTACTTATAATTTCTAGGGCTCGCGAAGTCTATTATTGTTTATTTAAGATTCGCCAAATTGCTCAGTTCGTGAATTAGCTAAACCCGGCTCGGGTTTCGCCAAACTTCGTTCGGCCCGTGAAACATCTTAAACTTCGCTCGCCTAATTTGCATGGTTCGTGAACTAGCCGAGTTCGTTGAACGGGTTTGGTTCGCAAAACTATGGGTTCGCCAAATTGTGCGTGGCTCGTAAAGTGGACTCTCAAAAGATCCGATTCGCAAAATATGCTGGACCCGTAAAACTCATGGATTCGCAAGTCTCTTCCTCGCCAAGTTCACATTAGGGTTGCCAAATGTCGGGCCCGCAAAACTTTAATTCGTAAATTGAGATTCGCAGTTTCATGGTCCGCGGCTTGTACAAGTTCGCCAACTGCATTTGCGAACCGCCTTGAGCTAGCCATACATGCAGGGTTCGCGAAAAGCTTGGGTTCGCAAAACCTCGGATCCGCAGAACGTCAACTTAGTTCATGAATTCGCCAATACATGCTCGGTTCGCGAAGTGTGTGGGGCTCGCAAATCACGGATTCGCGAATCTCTCATGCCTCTTAGTTCGCCAAACTTTCATGCATTCACTAACTCCCCAGTTCGTCGATTGCTTGGAGTCGCCAGCCTTGGAGTCGCAACCTTGCTTGGAGTTCGCAGAACCTTCGATACGTGGGACTCGCAACACATCAGGCAGCTCCCAGTTCTCGGAACGAATGTGCCACTTGATATAGGTTCGCGAAAGCTAAGGATTCGCCAATTGCATGGACTCGCAATTCTTGTCTGGCCCGCGAAAGTGCTCGAGTTCGCAAAATAGCCACGGCCCGCAGAACCTTTTCAATTCGTGATGTGTTGTCCTTAAGAATCAAAAAGTTGTTTCTTCCAAAAACACGATGTGACGCCCGGGGCCGACGAGGGCGGGGAGTGATCGCCGGTGCCAAAGAGATGCACGGACAAGGAGCGGCTCCTGGCAGGCTTCTAGACGAAGGGGTACATGAACGAACCGATCCGACACCCGAATGAGAGGGGATCCTGATACTGGCAATGTATGGGCGTGTCAGGCTAAGAATTGTATAAAAGAATTGATAGTACTACTCATATCACCAAGGTCGACCTACCTTTTCGGGAGTCCATCCGAAAGAACTTCAAAGTTAAGCGTGCTTGACTTGAAGCAATCTTGGGATGGGTGACCCCCTGGGAAGTTTGCCCAGGGTGCGTGTGAGCGAGGACGAAGCACGCTGAAAGGTTAAGTGGCGGTACAGTGGGGCCAGACTATCAGTCGGAGTGTGATGGGCCCAACCCCACAGGTCCCGGTAGGGACGGATGCTACAGTGACACCCGTATGGGACGGGTTGTTACAGGTGGTATCAGAGCACAACCTCTCGCAGTACGGGCTGGTTCGGGGACGAACCAGGCGGAAGCTGGTGGGCATGTGACGCCCGGGGCCGACGAGGGCGGGGAGTGATCGCCGGTGCCAAAGAGATGCACGGACAAGGAGCGGCTCCTAGCAGGCTTCTAGACGAAGGGGTACATGAACGAACCGATCCGACACCCGAATGAGAGGGGATCCTGAGACTGACAATGTATGGGCGTGTCAGGCTAAGAATTGTATAAAAGAATTGATAGTACTACTCATATCACCAAGGTCGACCTACCTTTTCGGGAGTCCATCCGAAAGAACTTCAAAGTTAAGCGTGCTTGACTTGAAGCAATCTTGGGATGGGTGACCCCCTGGGAAGTTTGCCCAGGGTGCGTGTGAGCGAGGACGAAGCACGCTGAAAGGTTAAGTGGCGGTACAGTGGGGCCAGACTATCAGTCGGAGTGTGATGGGCCCAACCCCACAGGTCCCGGTAGGGACGGATGCTACAGTGACACCCGGTATGGGACGGGTTGTTACAGGTGGTATCAGAGCACAACCTCTCGCAGTACGGTGTTGGTTCGGGGACGAACCAGGCGGAAGCTGGTGGGCATGTGACGCCCGGGCCGACGAGGGCGTCGAGTGATCGCCGGTGCCAAAGAGATGCACGGACAAGGAGCGGCTCCTGGCAGGCTTCTAGACGAAGGGGTACATGAACGAACCGATCCGACACCCGAATGAGAGGGGATCCTGAGACTGACAATGTATGGGCGTGTCAGGCTAAGAATTGTATAAAAGAATTGATAGTACTACTCATATCACCAAGGTCGACCTACCTTTTCGGGAGTCCATCCGAAAGAACTTCAAAGTTAAGCGTGCTTGACTTGAAGCAATCTTCGGATGGGTGACCCCCTGGGAAGTTTGCCCGGGGTGCGTGTGAGCGAGGACGAAGCACGCTGAAAGGTTAAGTGGTGGTACAGTGGGGCCAGGCTATCAGTCGGAGTGTGGTGGGCCCAACCCCACAGGTCCCGGTAGGGACGGATGCTACAGTGACACCCGGTATGGGACGGGTTGTTACACACGATGAAGGCCGATTTAAACTTTAAAAACCCTAAATGTCAAGTTTTAATTCAGAACCTGCACCTAGCCTTATTATTTTTATTTTTCGTGCTTAAATTCCCCATGTTATTATGGAACCAAGAGCACAAAATCAAGAAGGAAACACCTCTCGGGTCTAGAAATCGTGCCTTAACCCAAAACCCTATTGAGACCTTCATGGTTTAAAATCGCACAGCCCTAACCTTTAAGAAAAACGTAAATGCCATGCTTAAAGAACATACCTGGTCCGATTTGTGGGATTTGTAATTCGCTTTCTTCTTTTTCCTAGCTTCCACTCTCGTCGTTTTCTTACACTTGGGATCTAGTGGACTTGAAATGGGTTTTAGATTATTGTTTAGCAAGGAAGGTGGGTTTTGACGGAATTATCCCCCAATTCAAGGAGGTTTGTCCCTAAGTTATTTTCCTAAATGACTTTGGCCTAATATGGGCCTATTTTCATTTCTAGCCCAATTCCTAGTTTCTACAATATTTATCAATGTTGGACTTGAGGTGAATTGGGCCTAACATTTAAACTTAGCCCATTTGTGACCCAAGGCTTAGCTTTTGCCCGAATTCCCATTTGCCTAATTTTCGAAGATCCTTAAATTAGGGGTCTCATAGCACAATATCAATTGCACTGAATTTCACTATTACTTAAACACGAATTTACGCACGTAATGTTCCACACAAAATCTCACGTAAGTCACATAAGCACGAAATTAACGTACAAAAGGCACATAATTGCAGTCAGCAGACGTGCAAATTTATTGGCCCTACTATTTACGAGGACCCGGGTGCTACAGGTAAGATGTCGACTCCTCTTCAGTATTTGCTTGTTCTGTGTAGCCAAGACCTGTCCTGTCATTAGTGTCCTTCATTGTTCCTTGAAGGTAGTGAAGCATTTTAGACGATCTTGTCCAGGTCTGAACTATCGTTGACAGCTTCTGATTTTCCGAGTTTTTCAGCTCGACAGCTTCTCTTAACCTATTGGTTTCTTCCTTTAGTTGAGCAATTATCTCAACCAGGAATCCGGTATCTTCCAGTATTCATCAGCCATGTTCTGGAGGGCATCTAATACCTCCTCGTAGCTGAATTCTCCTTCCTGGTTTGGTTGATCTGCCATTGGACAGGCTAGTTCTTTCTCACTTTCACATCGCTCAATTCTTCTTCAGGGCTGAATTCTTCTGAGTTCGTGTCATCCATTTGCGGGTATTCTTTCAGCTACAAGGGCGCGTGATTTTCTGTTGCTTTTAAATCTGTTTGCCTTCTTTGATCTTTCCTTCTTTTTGGGACAATCAGCAATGTAATGTTCGGTCCTGCCACGGTTAAAGCATGTGTTAGAACTTCATCTTTTCCACCCTGCTTACCTCGTGGTGCTCTGTTCGAAGTTCTTTTCATGAACTTTCCGAATTTTCTAATGAAAAGAGCCATAGCTTCTTCTCTCTTTTCATCGGCAGTTTTGGAGGATTCTGCTGCTAGTGCCTTCACTGGTTGAACCGGTATCACCTTCTCCAGTCATGTCTGGAGCTCGAACTCGTAGGCTTTTAAATCTGCAAAAAGATCATGCAGCATTAGTTCGCTTCAGTCCTCGGATTCTCGCATATCCATTGCTTTTACATCCCATTCTCGTGGGAGTGGTCTCATGGCTTTAATCGCCATGTCCCTATTCCATTTGTCTCCATACTTCTGTTGCGGTATTACATGCCATGACCTGCCTAAATATTCTCATGTCCAGTGTTTTGAACAGGGTGTCTTTAGCGACTTTGTCGAGATTTGCCTTTCGTCTTTCTATGGTTGTCAGCTCGTGTCTCCCTTTGGAACTTCTTGCCGTTCATTAGGATGTGCAGCATGTCGTACATTTACTTTATTGAACACGAACGGTCCTGTGTTCATCACATCTATCATCTCATCATCTTATGCACAGAGATGAGTCATTATCCTTATCTTCCATTCAAGGAAATTTTCCCTGCTAAACATAGAAAGCTTATTTGATGAAGTCATGGTTAGTAAATAAAATATCAAGTAACCCGCTCTGATACCACTTCTTAGGATCGGTTGTCTGTTTAGAGGGGGGTGAATAAACACTTGTCTCTTCTTCGGTACTCAACCGGTTAAGGTAAATACCGGTGCTTAATATTTATTTTGTGTGTGATTTGTGCAGAAGCAGACTGGTCAGTTTTGAACCAAGACCGGATGGAAGATGTGATTTGTGAGTGTGTGATTGCAAAGGAACACCAGTTTATTTCTAGAAGTTCGGAGTCAAAAATCTCCTACGTTTTCCCTTTTTCCCGCAAGAAAGGTATCACTAGAAGACTTG
This sequence comes from Craterostigma plantagineum, assembly GCA_027422505.1. Lineage (NCBI taxonomy): Eukaryota > Viridiplantae > Streptophyta > Magnoliopsida > Lamiales > Linderniaceae > Craterostigma > Craterostigma plantagineum. Next base: position 6,813 of record JAPQWV010000712.1, read on the forward strand.
GTTTTACAACCCCTGTTGCTCAACCTTCTTAGCTAGACTAACACAGTACAACCCACACGGCTATACTCAACTAACTAAACTCCCAGACACGTCCTAGACAACTTTTTACAGTCCATCTACTTTCAAGAGCTTGTTATAGTCCCTTGAGAACAATCACTTACTAACCAAAACCGGTCTACGTACAGTGAGGAACCTAAATGCTTCTTGCTTAATCGCTTGAGAGCTAGAACTTTGACGCTTCTTTTTCGCTTAACGTTGGTAAAGTAGTGTCCTTCATCATGCCTCTCTCCTTTTTATAGTTGGGCTTGATGTTGGGAGCCGTTGTGAGATTGCTCCTTGTACCGCACAGTGCATTAAATGCTCTTTACCCAAATGGGTACTGTGCGGTCTTGGTTGCCGTTCAGGTTGTGTCATTTGTCTTATTCCTCTTTGAGCTCATCTTGACTTCAACTTGGCTCTTCGTTCCAGCCTTGCATTAAATGCGTGTCAGAGGTCTTCAACTTGTCGCGCCTTAAGTAATTTTGAATCTTTGACCACGTGGCACAATCGGTATCTGCGTTCCAGCCTTCACCAAACTTTCGGTTGCAGTTTATCCGGTTACTAGTTGCACCTGTTGAGCTGCTTCTTGATATCCGATTTCACCTATGTCTAACCAGTATACTTAGTTGAGTTTTAATCCAATCACCAAAACTGTTTAATCTGAATTCTTCCAATTCACGATTTCTAACAATGTATATGATGTATTTCGCAAGCTAGATTTCACGAATTAGGAAGTTCATGAATTTAAATAAACGTCTAAGGGATAGCAAGGTAGGGGTTAGACTTCGTGAAGTGTATATGTGAAGAGTGGAATTGAGAAGACTTAACTTGGCGAATTCTTTTAAAATAACTACTTGACTAATACAGTTCTATATCTAATATTTCAGTACTTAGGAAATTCGGGAACTTAGATAGTTAAATAATTTAGATAATATATCGATATTATAATTTGTGTTTAAGGTCGGGAATTAAGGAATTTACAGGACAGCTAAAAATATCCGCGGACAACAGGTAAGTGGAAATTTCAACTACAACACATAATTTTTTATGTGCATATATTATGTGACTATATGCTTATATGACATTACGTGAATTCTTACGTGACGTAATTGTTTACTATATATGATGACATGACATGCATGTTCATACAATTCACGTAAGCACGATCATATGCACGCGCGATATGCGGGGGAGATATGAAATGAGAGCGTGCATGGTACAAGATCACTCCTGAGCGATAAATATTTGCCGATATGGGCATTTGATGTCGACTCACAGTTGAGTCATGGCTTCATCTATGTCACCATGGCGACTCTCTATATCGTCGATTTTATGTACATGTTATTTGTGCAAATGCCCTATTTGCGGGAAGTGCGACCTGGAGGGAGCGACCTGAGGGAAGAAGCGACACCGAGGGTATCTCTGGTGTTGGCGACCTCGGAGTGGGCTACCAGCGTGAAGTGCTCGCATGACAGATAAGACCACGTTGGGATTGGAAGGCGCCTTAGGGATAAACGCAAATTGCGTACTAGGGTTAGCCTCTCAGTGTGGGTATTGTCACTTATATCCGTATTGGATTTGAGCTCCATGATGGTGCATAGCAAGATTAGACGAGGGCCCTGAATGACATGAGAGTACAAGGGGGATTAGAAAGCATTGGGCGGATGACTTTGCGTTTTACAGCACATGCATGGCATGCATAATTTCCGCTTACTGAGCTATATAGCTCATCCCACGTTTTTATGTATTGTAGGTTCATGTTATCACGATACGTGATCCTTTTGATGGCGAGGCCTACTTTTGAAGCTTCCGGGGGACTTTTGAGGTGGAATTGTGTATATGGATGCGACCTGCGTGGCGGACCCATAGACTGTTTTGATAGGCATGCGCACACCCCCCCCCCCCCCCATTTATTTAGGACCCCAGATTATTTGTAATGTACATTATGAATTCTTTTATATATAAGGAAAACTTTTGTACGCATTTTCGGATATATCATTTCCCTTATTGTAGAATAGTCACGTAAACTAGCACTAGAACGAGTAGAAGATGGCGGGGCACCACATCCCGCCAGAACCCTCAAACTCAAACTATACCGAATAAATGACAAATGATACCACTTAAACTCTTGTGGTTACCTCTTCTTTCACAAATATAGTAGCATATGTGTTAGGACCCCTAATATCCAACCTAGATCGAATCTACGAAGAACATATTGTAAATTTACCGAATTATAAAGCTAAAGATCGAGATTTACCAATTAAGCTTTGGAGAGAAATGACTTGGAGCTCAAGGAAGGGTTTGGTGCTAATTTCTCTCTAAAAATTCTGATTCTTGTATTTCGATTCTGATTCCTTGCTACAACACACTCCTTACTTCCCAAAGAGTTCACTTATATATACCACCTCGTGGTATATTTACACTTGTACTACAAAATGACTAATCACAATTTAGCCCAAGACTACTAATTTGCATAGCAAGACTAAGACAACTATATTAATTGAATACAATTAAATGGTTCCAACAATCTCCCCCTTTGTATTCAATTTCCAATATAGCGCGGGTTGTCTTCGTCTTGCAAGTGGAAAAAGTCCTCGAGTCCTCGAAATCTCCTCTTTATAATGTCTTCAAGCTCACTTGGTCTTCTAGGCATCGGCTTTTTCTTCGAATCTTCTTTTGAAGTTCTTCTCCCAGATGCCGTAAGATGTACGAAGTTCTTTCCGGATATTCGGAAGTCCGCGTTCCATTTCTCCCTTTGAAAGCACACGAAACTGAAAACTCCCCTATTTGCGTCAACCTTGTGTTGAGATCGGGGAATCCATGTGAGGTTTGGAGAGGTGAAAACGGTTGGCAACTTCGATCATTGATGCAGTGGACACAGTTGGCAACTTAGGTCCTTGATGCAGTGGACACGGTTGGCAACTTCAGTCCTTGATGATGCTTGAGTCTCGTGTCGTTCGGTCCTCGGTCCTTGCTTCTTCTTCCGGAAGCAGGGGCATGAGAGAGTCGAGGAGGGGGCTCGGGGTTTTAGCCATCTTCTCCGTTTCACCAGATTCGTCTTCTCCGAATGGAAGTTGTCTGGTTCGGCCTCGAAGAAGCGTCTCTAGTTCCAGAAGAAGGTAGGCCGTCTCTTTCTTTGATTGATTTTAAAGTTGTACCGAGCTTCCTTTGAATGTGGTTTCAGAGTGGTAAGCGCGGCGGAATTTTGGTGGGTGGACCGACCGATTGTGTATGCATAACCCTTCTCCCTCTCATGGCGAATCGTGTGAACGATGTTGGCATGTTAATTTCGAGGTAGGTAAGGACACTACCAAAAGGCCGGTGAGGGTAATAACCGGACGGAGCCACAAAGGCAATTGTGTCCTAAAAATTTGAAAATTTAGAATAGTGACGACACACTAGACGCGAGTGATCAATAAAAGTGTGGTACGGGGTGGAATACCACTTAGTTCAATATCTCCATTTTCCGAGTGAAACGGTGATAGCATACGTGGCTCCCCGTGATTTATGAAACACCTATCTTTTGAGAGATAGACGAGTGGGTAAGGCTCGGCTGTGCATGCGCCGTTGGACCTAATGCGACGACTTCTACCCGGGAGCTAATTAAAATTAGCACCTGTACCTATGGGGGTTGGTCCGAAAAATATGTGAGATAAGGGAGGGATGTATCTTCAAAGACTTCCTAGGCATCATCGAAATAATCTTGCTTGGTCTCAACTGCTCCAACGCGTTCCGGGGTTAGGATCAAGTCGGATTAGACTGAACCATAGGAACATGAAATCCGTGCTTCCGGGGTACGTGAGAAGTGTTGCTCTAGCTGAATTAGCAAGCCGGAGCCGGTCGATGAAAATACGGAGCATTTGATCTTCACTTAGATCGTCACCATCGTCTTTGGAAAATTGTGTCCGTTTGAAAGCTCGAGATTCTTCGTGGTACGTCCATCTTTGGATGTGGGAGAATAAACCGGGAAGCATATCGAAAAAGAAAATATACTTTCTTCTTCTTCTTTTTTTTTGTTCCATTATTTTTTAAATTTTTTTTATTTTTCTTTATTTTTTTCTTATTTTCCCCCCCTTTTTTTGTTTTGTTTTTTCTTTTTGTTTCCTTTTTCTTGTTTTTGTTTTGTTATCATAATTTACTCTAGATTTTTTGGGACTCATTCTGTACACTTAGGGTTGCAAACGAATCGAATCGAGTCGAATACCACCATATTCTATTTGTATTCTTTTATTTCCGAATATTCATATTCATATTCTTTTATTAGTCGAATAATAAAATTGATTCATATTCTATTTGATAATATATTCGAATATATTTTGCGAATATTCGAATATTCGGATACGAATAACTTTTTTCAGAAAACCTGTTTTAAGAAAACAAATAACGAAAAAAAAAACGTAATGAATAAAAAATGCGGTTACGACATAAAAAGAAAAACATAGCAAAAGATATCATTAGGTTATCCAATACATCATACGAAAGCACAAAAAATCTTTCATCGATAAATTCCAAAAATAATTGTTTTCGTTAGCTTGCTTCGATCATCATCCATTACCACATCAACCGATTCTTCTTCTATTTATAGAATAATAAGAAATGAAATATATGATTTACGGCGTAATAAAGGAAAAATTAAAAGAACTATGGTGGCTGTGCGAGGAGAGCAGAACTACGGTGGGGCTCAAATTATTGGAAGAAGCAATTCAATCGTCTAGGGCTTTTGCTTTACTTTTAACTGTTTCTTAGTTTCACTATTTACAATTAAATCATGTGAGCTTTTCACTTTGGGCCATATATATTCTTTTAAGTATTTATTAATATGTTAGTTTAACTACAAGTATTTATAATATATATAATATATTAATATCATTCGAATCGAATATCCTAAAAAAATTCGAACGAATATTGTCATATTGTATTCTTATTCGAAAATTAGTCGAATCGAAAAAAAATTCTTATTCGGATTTGATATTCTAATATTTCGAATCCGAATCTTAAATTTCGAATCGAATTTCGAATCAAACAAAAAGATTCGATTCATTTGCAACCCTACGTACACTCCTCTCTCCTATATATGGCTGCATTTAGTTTTCAAGATAAGAAATCGTTATATAACTTTTACCTTGGGATAATAATTTTGATCCTTGAGATAATAATCCGGGGTAGTACTTTTTATATCTGTTTAGTTCTCATTATGTTTTACCAAGATAAGAAACTCATTTCTCATTCCTCACAGGCAGGGGCGGATCTATGCCCCCCCCGGCCCCCCCGAAAATTTTCGAAAAAATTAGTACTATATATATGTCATATATTTATTGCTGATATATAGTGTTTTTCTTCTACATTTTCGCATAAGAACGTTGGGCATGTTGGTTAGGGGAGTGTGTTTGGTGTGTAATAGGTTAAGGGTTTGAATCACGTATCTGACCCTATATTAGTTTTGGCTTTCAAATAAAAAAAAAGGCTGCAAAAATAATAAAAAACAACGGATAAGTAAACCCCCAAAATACAAAATTGGTGGGCTGTCCAAAAAATGCAACTATTTCTCTTGGCCCACCACTAAATGAAAAGACAAAATTGCCCCCAAAATAAGTAAAACCCTACAAAATCTAATTTTTTCCCTCTTCTGAACGAGATTATGTGGCATTGGCATGAAATTTCAACAGAAACTCAACCTCTGCGCCATTTTCGTCTTGAACAAGGTAATTTGGGTATTGCATTCTCGATTCTAGTCATACTTTCATCTGTTATATCTCTTTTGCCCATTTTAGTTGGTGATTTCAGCGTTGGTCGATTGAAAAAAAAAGAACAGTTCCTCACAAAAAGAAAGATTAAAGAACAATAAAACATATTTTTTATATGTAGAATAGAAGGGATTAATTAAATACGTACCGTACATGATATTCATCGTTATTGTTCTAATACTAAATATTATTTTTTTATGATGATAGGTTTCATATATTTCCCTTTAGTTAGAATGTTTTTTATTATTTCTTACTCATTGTATTTCAGAATACTATATTTCTCGTCTCGTCACGATAATATTAATTTATAAATTTGTCTTTAAATTTCTCATAGCAGCTAGACATAGATCGCAGCAATACAACACCTTAACCACTTCCCTATCTATGGCCTGTGATCAGACGCTTTCACCATACAACTCAACCGTATCGCAGCATCTACATATCCTCTTCGACATGATTACTCCTCAACAAATCCGCATCGAATACATCATTTCCCTCCATTGTTCACGATCTAAAAAATCATTAGAAAAGAAATGATTGAATAGATATGAAAAGGCTTTTGCAGATATTATATTCTCATATATACTTACAAGGGATGTGTTAGAGGCTTCCATCTTCTAACAAACGTGGGAAATCTTGAATTTGATACCCTCGGCCTTTGGTTTTTTGGACGAATCCTCATCGCTGGAGCTGCTCTCTGAATTAGGACAAAGCAACATCTCTTGCAACATTAATCATCTCATTGATGTTGCTTTCGGCTATTCTCTTTCTTGTAGCTGCAATAATATTAGAGTTCATGATGGCAAATTGTTCCTTGCTTGCTCCATTATCTGATTCATTACCATGATGTAATTCGGACTCATCACTGCTATAAGATCGCTCAGCTTTTTGTTCTCAGTAATAACCCTATTGAGTTCCTCTCTTATGTCATCTTTTTAGAGATCAAAAGATGCTTATTTCGGAATATTATTACATCTGTAAGATCTTCGTCTTTACACAAGTTCACACACAAGATATTTCCAAACATACCTCTTTGTATGGAGCAGCTCCACGCCCTCAAGCTCGGAGCCATTACTACTCTCCACTACTTCATATTGCTTCTGATATACTACAAGAATTTGATTTGTTAATCAAATAATGATGAAGATACCATTGATGACCTTCGCATGATGACCCTTCTCGGTCGCCATTTTAAGTCACCGTTCAAACTCAAAGTCAGGCCTGAGTAGGGATGGCAATGGGGCGGGGCGGGGGCGGGGATCTAATCCCCGTCCCCGTCCCCGCGATACATTCGGGGACGAAATTGTCCCCGTCCCCGTCCCCGCGGGATCCACGCGGGGCGGGGATTTCCCACGGGGATTCTCCGCCCCTTAATTTTCTTTAAAAAAATAATATCTTTAATATAATATATAAATTTGAATATATTTTTGTTACAAATATTATATAAATTATAATTTTGTATATTATTTGAATTAATTTAATATTTTTTAGTCTATATTTTGATATTATTTTACTATTATTTAAATCATAATGTTATATTATATATATTATAATATATAAAAGAGGGTTCGGGGACGGGGCGGGGATCCCCACTGGGATCCCACGGGGAGACATCATTCCCCGTCCCCGCCCCACGGGGATAAAATCTCGGGGATTCCCCGCCCCGTTCGGGGCGGATCCCTGCGGGGACGGGGAATCCCCGCCCCATTGCCAACCCTAGGCCTGAGCTTCCGCGGCGCATGTAATGGAGATCAGATTATTTCTGAATTTAAATGGCATTTTAGTAATTCCATACTTAGTATGATGGATTGGATAAATTATCTTATCTATACACGTTGGATGACTTATAGTAGGCTTGACAGTTTATTGTAGCGGGCCATTGATTTATCTTGGGCCATGTAATGAATACTTTTTAAAGTGAACAATATGAGATCAGATAAAAAAGCCTTTATCTTGATATATCCTACCAACTTAGTCTCCCTTGTAGGAGTGTCTTCTCTTCCTGGTGAGGTGTTTCGTCTCCTTTTATAGGAGTGTCTTTTTCTCTTTGTGATGGTTTTCTCCCTACTGGCATTTGTGATGTGACCAGAGGGCTTCGTGAGTTGTTTAGCTCGTTTATATTTGTTTTTGTGGTAATGGCAAGTTATCTTTGAAAAAGAAAATATATATCCTACCAACTATAAGCAGCAATAAGATATATATGTATTGGCAATACAGACACAGAGTAACGTCTTCAAATCAAAATCACAACCCTTTTAGCAGTATTCTAAGAACTCCTCGGGTTTCCCTCCCATTTTGCGCTTTTCTTGAATCAATTTATGGATTATGTTGTAATTGTCTTTGACGTGATATGCTCTCTAGTACTGTTAACGGTTCTTGATTGATTGATTGATGAGATCAATACTTGATGCCAGTCATTGTCGAGATTGATCTCTAACCATTGTTTATTATTTCATGTTTCATTTGATCTGAATTTCTATTGGCATAAAGATCTTTGTTTTTGTCGACGTTGGCAAATCAGATCTTTGTTTCGAGCTTGGCATTGTGAAGATTAGATTCAATTTTTATTTGATCTCGATGGTGCGTGATCCAGCTGAAATTGTAAGATCTCTGTTCTTTCGATCTATCGATTAAGTGGAGGTGGACATTTTTTAGAAAAATTGGGTTTTCATGGGGTTTGTTTGTCGTAATTGGTCATTTTATATAGTATTCTTGGTTTTACGGACTGAATGTTTTGGAATTTCTGATGTGTCAGTAGATCAATCCTCGAGCTTTTCATTTGTTTATTTCAATTTTCCGTCGAATTTAAATTGATGGTTCTTCCAAGTTTTTAAGGAAAACCTTCCCTCTAATTTCTCTTCATTTACAATATTTCAGATCTACTAAGTTGCTCCATCATGGGATCAGTTGTTGTTGATGTTGCAAACAAGGTACTTTCTTCTATCTCTTCTAAGCGTTCTTGTAAAAATCTGCATGGATCGGTGGCTGGAGCTACTGTTAACGTAGTCAAATATCATATATCAATATTGCCTAAGAAAGGGGAAGATCAAAATCTGAGCATTTACTTGAACAACTAATAGTTTTTTTTTTCTCTCATTGTATGATATACACCAGTTATCAGAACAAGTCTTCCTTTTACAAATAAGGATCACAGGCTCCTATTATAAATGGTTTGAAGCTATTTCCCCACATCGAAGAATTGTTGGAAGAAAAGATTTGAATAATGTTATCGTTCTGGAATCTGTTATCCTGTGTAAAGGTGTCGGCATTGAAGTTGTTAAATACAAGCTGATTCTGCTCTTCAACGATGGCATGGAAACTGCAGTTATATGTTAAGAGTCTTTAATTAGTATTAGTATTATATTAAGTTTTGTTAATTAGTAGTTCAAGTTTGCATTTTAATTAGATTTGATTTAGATTTAGTGTTTGAGATTTATTAGGAGTTTAAATTTTTGTTTTAGTCCTTTATATAGGCGTCGCTCTCGTAGAAGGCAAGTATCGAGGATTTGAGGGAAAAGTTGGGGGCCGGAGTTTATCACTCGGTTTGGCTATTAGGAAAGCGTCTTTGTTCTTCGTTTTCTTCGTTCAAGATAATAAAATTATATTTAGTTATATTTTCGTGTTGATCATGGTCTTAACTCTAACAAATTGGTCCGACCTGCATGCCATCGACAAGATCTTCGATGGAGAACCGGCTAGAAGCGTTAGAGAAGACGATCGGAAACCTCGACGATCAACTCCAGGCTGAAATTCAATACACCAAAGAGTCCATCGAGATTCTTACTGCACGTGTTCGCCGAACAACAAGGGAACCAGGCTGCGATTGCCAGTTTAATTAAGATGATAAGCGAGCTAGCCGAAACTACGAAAACAATAACTGCGACAGTCAACACGAATAAAGAAAATCTGCATCGAAGCGACGAGACACCGCCAGATGGTGAACGATCAACAACCAACCGAGCAAACCTGAACGGTTTTCTACATGTCCAGGAACCACTCCTTATCAACGATGGCATCGTCGCACTGATCTGCCGTATTTTGATGGGACTGACCCGCTGGGATGGGTTGCAAGGGCTGATCAGTACTTTCTTCTCCAGCAAACGCCAACAAATAGTAGGGTATCGTGCGCCATGGTAAGCATAGAGGGAGTTGCACAACTTTGGATCCGTTGGGTGATGTCCACTCACCCAAATTTGACGTGGGAAGGCCTGAAACAAAAGCTGATCGACACCTTCGACGAGAAGCATCTAGGAAATCCACTCAAGCGAATCAGTAGCATCAAGCAAATCGGATCTATTAAAGACTACTTTCACGAGTTTGTGTGGGTATTACCCACTTACATGAATAATTACCACTTACACGAAATTCCAGTGTTTCAACATCTGGGCTTCTTCTTATTATTACATCCAGTCGTGCGTACAGAAGTAGAAGTCCTTCGACCAACTACTTTCGAGCATGCTTATCACTTAGCCAAAGGGATTGAGCGAAAGTTATTGGCCGTGAAGGAGCGGGAGTATACTAGGTCAGAGGCGCAAACGTCAACTCAAAACAGACTGCTACGCAGTACGTCGGATTTCACGGATTTTTGGGCAGCAAGAAACGAGCGCAAGAGGATGACTTTTGTGAGACGGAGATTTTCGGACAACAAGATACCGATTATCCGCCTTGAGGACAAAGCTGTTTTTCGAGGGGTGGATAGTGTTAAGAGTCTTTAATTAGTATTATTATTGTATTTAGTTTTGTTTATTAGTAGTTCAAGTTTTAATTTTAATTAGATTTGATTTAGATTTAGTCTTTGAGATTTATTAGGAGTTTAAATATTTGTTTTAGTCCTATATATAGGCGTCAGACTCGTAGAAGGCAAGTATCGAGGATTTGAGGGAAAAGTTGGGGGCCGGAGTTTATCTCTCGGTTTGGCTATTAGGAAAGCGTCTTTGTTCTTCGTTTTCTTCGTTTCTTGATAATAAAATTATATTTAGTTATATTTTCGTGTCGATCATCATCTTAACTCTAACATCATAATCATATTAGGCAACTGAAGTATCATATGTATAACTTATATCTAAAATATTGATTTAATCAGACAAGAACCGATGTTGCCTATTTACTGTTGTGGTGCATGAATTAAATAGAAATGCTCTGTCTAGCAAAAAGCTCTTGGTTGTTTTTGTTCTGAATGAGTTGTCTTTCTTTCCTATTTTGTCAATGTAGAAATTTGTCAAATATTTACCGTTGGTGTTTTTTGATTTATCATTTGCTCTTTATTGTGTAATTTTAAGTCTGAATTTATTTGATTTTTGCAGGTGGCCCAGGTAGTGGTAAGGGTACCCAATGTTCAAACATCGTCAAGCACTTCGGTTACACTCATCTGAGCGCTGGAGGTCTTCTGAGGGCGAAGATCAAATCTGGTTCTGAGAATGGGTATTAATATTATGTTTATTGATGCAATATCTTTTCTCCGTTCTTCTATACTGAGAAATGAATGTTAAATTCTTTTGTCTTCGTTTTTAAAGTTGGTTCACCAAGTGTTTTTCTTAGCCCTTCAGTCAACATGAAGTATTCAAGTTACATAAATGTGTGATTGTGCCCTCAAGGGATGGCAAAATTGATTCTACAAGTGTTTGGCTTCTTTTATGCAGGACGATGATTCAAAACATGATTAAGGAGGGAAAAATTGTTCCCTCAGAGGTAACTATTAAGCTTCTCCAGCGAGCGATGGAACAGAAAGGGAACGATAAGTTTCTTATCGGTTTCCCTCGTAATGAGGAGAATCGTGCTGCATTTGAGTCTGTTGTACGCCTCTCCCTCTCTCTCCCTCTCCCCCCTCCCTCCCTCCCTCCGTCATTATCCAGTTTCATGGTAGCTTCTAAATTGTATATATTTATTATGTTCAAACATTTTTCGCATGGTGGTTTTTTTTTGTAGACTGGAATAGAACCATAATTCGTGCTATTCTTTGATTGTCCTGAGGAGGAAATGGAGAGGCGTCTCTTAAGTAGGAACCAAACCAGGTCTCGACATACAACATACTTTTGTTATCTCAATAATATATCAAATGGTGGTTGCCAATACTTTAATATCAGATCATACTATCAAATGGATAGGCTTCTGTTTGTAGGGTCGCCAGACCAGTTGGTATGCTTATATAAAATTAGGATTGATTTAACGATGTGATGGAGTTGGCATGCTGAAGTTGGCCCAACGAATGACCCAAAACTTCTGCGCTGGAGTGTGCGACTCGACGCTCCACAAGTGGAACAAACTTCACTCGGACAAAGTGGACAAGGACGTTCGGGTGATGACGAGGCAGAGCGTGGATGACTCCGGCGAGCCGTCGGGTGTGGTGGTGGGCGCCGCCACTTCTGTTTGGCTCTCCGTGCCTCCTCACAGGGTTTTCGACTTCCTAAGGAACGAGAATTTTAGGAGCGAGTGGGACATACTGTGCAACGGAGGACCCACCCAAGAGATGGCTCACATTGCCGAGGGGCAAGATCATGGAAATTGCGTCTCTCTCCTTCGTGCCAGTGTAAGAATGAATTCCTCACTCCCTTTTTATTTAGGGAGCATTTGATACTCGGAGTTGGGTGGGTGAAAAGAAAAGGAGAAGTGCAATGGTAAGTCAAACGAAGCGTAACGTACAATGGTTCGATGCGTACCCATCACTTTCCCTTTTCATTTTCCCATCGTACCAAATGCACCCTCAAGGCGCGCTTGAGATGTGGATTAGGATAAGGAAAAATGTGACGGTGTGACGCTGAAAGAGTAACGTACTATTGTTCTATGAGCTAAATTCATTTTCCGTCACCTTTTTCACGTACGAATTCCACATATTTTGGTATGAGGATTTCGACGTGGAAAAGAAGAGGAAAGGTGTAATGTTACGCATTGAACCATTGTACGTTACGCTTCGTGCGTCGTACCATTACGCTTCTGCATACCAGACGCATCCTCAATTTAGTCGATGGAAAATAGTTAGGAATGACGCATGTCCCCTCTTGAATTAATTATGATCAATGAATGAGACTAGTCATAAGTAGGGCTGGCAATGGAGCGGGGATTCTCCGTCCCCACGGGGATCCGCCCCGAATGGGGCGGGGAATCCCTGGGATTTTATCCCCGTGGGGCGGGAACGGGGAATGATGTCTCCCCGTGGGGACTCCCGCCCCGTCCCCGAGCCCTCTTTTATATATTATAATATATAATATTACATTATAATTTAAATAATAGTAAAATAATATCAAAATATAGACTAAAAAATATTAAATTAATACAAATAATATATAAAATTATAATTATATAATATTTATAACAAAAATATATTCAAATTTATATATTATATTAAAGATAATATTTTTTTAAAGAAAATTAAGGGGCGGAGAATCCCCGTGGGGAATCCACGCCCTGCGTGGATCCCCGCAAGGACGGGGACGGGGACGATTTTGTCCCCGAATGCATCGCACTGAACCCGAACCAGAGCTACATACATGTACATCAGCATCTTCAGGGCTAATTTGGTTTTTTTTTTTGCAGGCACTGAACACGAACCAGAGCAGCATGCTGATCCTCCAGGAGACGTGCACCGACCCCTCGGGTTCGCTCGTGGTGTACGCTCCGGTGGACATCCCGGCCATGCACGCGGTGATGAACGGCGGAGATTCTGCCTACGTGGCGCTTCTTCCGTCGGGCTTTTCCATTGTCCCCGACGGGCCGGGCCAGATCGGAGACGGATCGTTGCTGACCGTCGCCTTTCAGATACTTGTCAACAGCCTTCCCAACGCGATGCTCACCATTGAGTCCATCGAGACCGTCAACAATCTCATCTCTTGCACCGTGCAGAAGATCATGGGCGACCTCGGGTGCGAGGATCGTGTCTGAATTATAAGTTTTAAATTAAATTATTTTTTTTTTCGTTTTTGTTTTGATGTTTGTTTTTCAGGTTATGATGTGAGAGGGTTAGAGTCAAGAACGAACCACGCAGCGAAGCAACCCTTGTAATGAGGTGTGTGTTTGTGGTGATGGGTTTCTATGGTTTGCTTATTTATTTGAGGGTGGTGGTTTGGGTATTGACTTGGGAAACCTTCTTCGAAGAACAATCTTATCATTGGTTTGTTTTTGTTCTATTTGGATTTTTGCAATATTAGCTTTGGGCATGTGATTTATCAAATTTATTATTGTTTACATAATTACATCAATTTTAACTAGTTGTGTATTTGTTTTCAACGGAAAATTCGGATCTATCAATGATGCGGGTATGACCCCGATCAACAAGATTTGGTCCAGAAAATAAAGATTGAAGGATGAAACGCACTGGGTTAGGTGTCTTAGTGTGTGTTTAGATCTATTATTTAAAACCGAAAATGAAAGAGACACGAATTTTACGTGGTTCGGATAGATATCCTACGTCCACGGGCCGCCAGGAACAGTTTCCACCATTGAAAGTTCAGATTTACACCCTCAACCTCACTTCTCTCGTTACAGTGTGCTAATGGAGGAAGAAGATGACTACAAGGAAAATCACTAGGTGTCGAAGTGTGTTGTATTTTGAATCCTATCTTGCCCTTCCCTTCTCTCTCCCTCAATATAGTCGTTAGTCTCTCCTTTCCAACTGGCTGTCCTTTGGGACCAGTTGACAGCAGTTCCTGATACAACCTAGGAGAGACAGGAGCTGCAGGTGTACTATTGTCAGACTGGCGCGCCTCCTCTCTCTCTATAATGTCGTGTGTCCCTTGGTCGACTCTATCCAATATTTCTCGCTCAAATCGCCTTGTTGTCGGAGTCCTGAGTATTTGTTCCGTACAGGACCTCAGATTTCTAGCTTTCCCTCTTACATACCTTCACATCCTAAAAACTACTATTTTCAGGTAGTTAGGTTAGGAGGAATACTGGATCGAAGGTCACCCCTATCATCCAGTCCCCTACTCTGAGTTGCAATACGCTAAGTATTGCAGCTCGGACTATTATTAAGAAAGCATTCCTCCTTTGTACAGTGTCTCTGGACTCCCTGGCTGTTTTGCACCGCTTTTGATTCGATGCGACTGTTCCTGTGCCTTGGAGGACTGATTCATCCTTGAAAGGACACGCGTCTCTCATTCTCCCCCACTTGATTTTTTGAAATTTTCGAGGCATCCTCACTTCGTTTCCCCCCTTTTCTCCAAAACTTTTCCCATATTTAGCAAAATTTCCCCATCATCATCCTTAGGGTTCCTCTCGCCATTTTCTTCCAAAATCGCACAGTGCCCAAGCTTCGACTTTCAATCCGCCATTCCATCAGGTAATACTTCGCCTCATCTCTCTTTTTCCCATGCGATTATCTATTTTTCCTTAGTCTCTTCTTTATTTCCCCATTTCGCGGTGAAGACATGTCTGGTAGTGCTGACTCCAAAAAGACGCGTCCGCCGTTGCCGGGCCTCTCTGCTTCGTCCGCTGCTCCGGGTGTCACAACCCGAAAAGGGTCTAAGAGGAAAGCCTTATCACAAGACACGGCATCGTCCGAACTGCCCGCACCTTCTTCTTCTCGCCCTCATGTCGATATATCTTCCGCTGTGCCGCCACCGTCACAGCCAGTTCCCGGCTCGTCCCCATCCCATCGGACTCGGTCTAAGGGGACCGCCGGTTCTAGCTCCGGAGCAGACGATTGGAAAGTGTTTGGCCCCTCTAGGTCGACCTATCGTCCCTTAGAAACTAACTTCAGAGGGTTTACGCAGCCCTAATTTCCATGTCTCTCTCCCCACCCCCAGCCAGTGTGCTAACTTTTCTCCTACCCCAGCCCTCGCGTTTTGGGAAAATCAAGTAAAGGTTGGGCTGCGCTTTTCAGTTCACCCCTTTTTGGCCTCTGTGCTTATCAAGTGCCCCAAAATCAACTCGGCCCCTCGTCCATTCGTCAATTGGTAGCTTTCTTTGGTGACCGCCGCCGGTGGGAAGCCCTCAGCACAACTTGTGCTTTCCCGGTTTCAGCTCAAGCCGTCCCCGCCCTTCTTCTACTTGTGCACAAATCGGAGAGGGTTTGTTCACTTTTGTTGATAAAAGTTTCCATGGTGTCGACAAAGAATGACATCCCTTTTCCTTCTTTGTAGCTCCCTTGAAAGGCGATTGGGGTTTTCCCCATCGTCGTTGGATTGGTTGGGTGCCTCCACGGTTGCCGGAAATTAAGCCTGAGTGCTCTGAGGAAAATGAAACAGCCATCGGCCTTCTGAATCACTTAGCCTCCGAAAAGAAGTTTAGCATGGTGGAGCTGGTAACCTATCCCGTCCTTCTTCACCATTTTGGCACCTCTCCCCAGCCTGTCCCCTTTAATCCTGATGGTAAGCAGGTCTCCCCCTGCTTTCTAAACTCCTTTATGAACTTTCCCTTCTGACTTTATAATATTTCGCAGGTATGTCATTTTCTTGGAAGGACGGTTTCAAGACCTTACCTATCAAACAAGAGGATTCTTCTGTCCCTGCTGAATCTCAGCCATCTGGAGTTCAAGGCGGACCTGAACCAACTGTCTCAGAAGCTCGTGAGAGGTCTCCATCTCCTCACCCCAGCTCTCTGAAGGATGTTGTTCAAGATCCAGATGTTGTTCTACTGGATTCCGAAGACCAAGCTGCTGAGAAGGTTACGACTACACCTGCAATTGCTAAGAAGAAAAAGAAGACCTTTATGACGAAAGGCAAAAAGCCATATTTGGAGACAGATCCTCCCCTGTCTGGTCCTTCTGAATTCACTCCTTTTAAAGGGCGTGCGTGGAGCGTCGACAGTCGTGCTGATGAAAAGATGGTGCCGAACATGCCAAACAACTACAACCTGATCAGCCCAGATGAGCGGGCGAACTTCATTCGTGGCACCGTGCCGATCGAGCAGCAACGGATGCTTTTTCGCAGACCTGATTCCGAGGTTGCTGTGCTCGCCGCCTACCACTGGACGGAGGTAAGTTTCCATTTCTAGTCCCTTCGTACCTCTTTCTTTGTTTCTGCTTCCTGTTTAGTGATCTTTTGGTGGTACTAGATGTCCTTTCTGCTGCTTTCTCTTCTATCAGCGACCTCGCGTCGAGGTTTGGGGCCCGATGGTTCTGCTCCAATTGAAGGCTACGTGTATGAGACTCCGAAAAAACAGAACTTAGAGATCGCGAAGTTAGACAAGGAGCTTGAGCAAGAGAAGAACGAGCGGGAGGCACGTGTTAAAGACTTAGCCTCGCAGAAACTGCGTCAGTTGGAGAAAGAAAGTGCAGCTGCTCTTGCTGCTAAGGAAGCTGAGCTCGCGGCCCATCTAAACAAGCTAGTAGAGCATCAACAGGCCTTGATTGAGTGCAAGGATAGGGATTTGTTTGCAGAGACGGAGGAGAACCTCCAGGCTGCCCTGAAGCAGGCCTTTGCCTCGGAAATTGAGAAGAGGAGTTCTGCCGGTAAGCTAGAGGGGATCCAGCTCTGCCAAAAGCATCTCCCAGCTTCTCCCGTTGGTCAGGAGTTTATGGCCCAGCTGAGTCAACACTGGCGCGAGGGCTAATAGAGAGACACTCTCTCTCTGGTGGACTTCGTGCCCTATACGCATAATTACTTCTTGGGGGGTTTCACGGCTGGACGAGATCCCACTTCCACCCTAGATGCAGCAATGGCGGCTATGAGCGTCCCTCCTTTTCAAGGGAGATCCGGAGGCCGGACGAAGTGCCTCGTTGCTCCGCAGCTTTGTTGGAGATCTCGTCCGAGGTTCTCCTAGGTCAGCTCTCCGAATTGGAATAGCAGGGGTTGTCTGCTAGTTTGGATGTTCCCGACTGCGGCCGGTTCCGGCGCTCCTCCTTCCTGAACTGCTAGGTGTCCTTTGTTTTGGACAATTTATGTTATTTCCTTTTTTCTGGACATTTTCTGTTGCTCGCTTTTGAACCTTTGTTTTTACTTTTTTTTTTTCTTTAGAACCTCATGTGCTGTTTTCCTTGTTGAATCGTTTACGGTTGTTTGTTGTGTATGGCTTGTGGTCTGTTTTCTTCCATTCCGTTTGCACTCCAACTTCGTTTTGTAGCTCGTTTTGCTATTAGTCCCAGGGCCTATACCACCACCACTCTCCACTCCCCCTACTTCGCGTCAGCACATTCAAAGTATACGAAGAGTGTTCCTCTTGATTTACCACCCGCTACGTTTTTTGGAGTTCATGTCAGACCTTCTTCGTAAACTGCCATGCCCCAGATATTTGCCTACAAGATACAATTGGTAAACAGAAACGTGTACCTGGGGAGCTCCTAGGTGTGTTGAGCCCGACACCCCTTGTTTCTGTTTTTCCTCAGGTCCATAGGGTACCGGTGAAGCTTTGCACCCCGTTCAAGGCCAACCTTGGCTGGTTCTATCTCTCAATAGGGAGTAAGTCGGAGCTTACGAGTACACTGCCATACCTGGAATATTCTAGGGCCAACAAGGTTTACCCGAGACAACCGAGGCCGAGAGGCGTTTTCCCATGGAGCTAGCAGCTATCTATCCAGGACAACCTGGAGTCTGGGTGCTCTTCATAGAGCCAATCAAGTGTTACCACTGGAGTGATCCAGCACTTGGGCGTTTTTCCGCAGCCATCAATTATCCTAGCCCGGAGTAATCCGAGATTTTGGCGCGTTTATTTTTATGCAGCCAGCAAGTGTCCTAGCGCGGAGTCGGCACTTGGGCGCAATTTTTTTTACGCAGCCATCAAGTATCCTAGCCCTGAGTAATCCGAGACTTGGGCGCGTTTATTTTTTATGCAGCCAGCAAGTGTCCTATCCTGGAGTAATCCGAGACTTGGGCGCATTTTGTTTTTATTTACGCAACCATCAAGTATCCTAGCCCGGAGTAATCCGAGACTTGGGTGCTTCTATTTTTTATGCAGCCAGCAAGTATTCTAGCCCGGAGTAATCCGAGACTTGGGCGCATTTTCTTTTCATTTACGCAGCCAGCAAGTATCCTAGCTCGGAGTAATCCGAGACTTGGGCGCGTTTGTTTTTATGCAGCCAGCAAGTATCCTAGCCTGGAGTAATGCGAGACTTGGGCGCATTTTCTTTTTATATATGCAGCCAACAAGTATCCAGGCCCGTAGTAATCCGAGACTTGGGCGCATTTATTTTTTATGCAGCCAACAAGTATCCTAGCCCGTAGTAATCCGAGACTTGGGCGCATTTCGTCAATCGCTGGACACAGGTTTCCGAAAAACATTTTTTCATTCAGAGGATGGTGCCTCGTTAAAACCTTGCAAAGTAAAACCCCCTTGGGATAAAACCTTGGCGAAGGAAAAAGTGTACACATCCTTGTTTGATTTATGTAAAAGTTTCCAAACATACTAAGCATAGTACTTTTTCAGCTTCGCTATATTCCAGGGACGTGGCACTCCACGCCCATACTTATCCTCCAGCTTGTAAGCACCTCCCCCCAGATTACGGGCCACCTTATAGGGGCCTTCCCATGTCGAGCCTACCTTCTTGAGTGGTTTGAGCACATATGCTCGCCTCAAGACCAGATCTCCCTCCTGGAATTGCCTGGGTTTCACCCTGCAATCATATGCCGCCTTTACTCGACTCTTGTACCTTTCCATTCGTATCAGGGCCAGCTCCCTTAATTCCCCGATCATGTCCAGATCCTCTCTTTTGAGCTGCGCGTTCTACTCTTTCTCATAATGGATGACCCTATGCGTCTCCATTCCTATCTCGACAGGTATCAGGGTAGTAGATCTGTAAACTTACTGGAAAGGTGTTTCCTCCGTAGCTTCGCGCGGAGTAATGCAGTATGCCCATTGTAGACCTTTTTGTTCCAAATGATTATGAGGGTTTTGATTATTTCAAGTAATTATGTAAATTGGGGGTACAAATTAGAAAACTCGATATGCAAGTTATATGATGTTTAAGTATGAGAAATGTTCGATTAAGTGCTTAAATGTCATTAAATCGTTAAGAGAATCGAGTATATGTCATTTTGTGCTTAACTGGAATATTGCGGTGATCACCTGGTTATGAGCCATTTTGCTTAAATGGAATCTCACTGTGTCCTATATGTGGAAAATATATTCTGTTAAGTGATATGTGACCTGTACACGTGAATGCGTTATTTTATGAAAGAATATCGATGTGATCACCCGGATATGAATGAGTATGCTATATATGGAAAAGATATTCTGATTAAGTGCTTACATGTGATTGATCTATTTTAGGAAAGAATATCAATGATATATCCGTTGGAGTGCTATCTTATTTGACTCTTAAATCAGTGAATTAAAGATCTATCTTTCCTTGTGCGAATTGGAATTTTATATTATGAAAATTATAAAATTGATTGGGTTTATATGTGGTAATATGCTGATTGAGTCTATATGTGGAATGTGCTGACAAACAGATGAGATTACCCTGAATGAAAGTAAATCTGTGGTATTAATGGTAAGTGATCATGCCTGACCGTTGAGCTTAATTGGTTTATTCTTGGCATGATTCATTGAGTTAATGCACGTGATTAATGGCCTTATTCTGCATATTCTGTGCTTAACTTTCCTTGTGAAGTGTAGAAGCTATTCGTGGTCTATATAGAAGAAAAACACTTCACGTTGAAGAGAACGAACGAACACACAAGCCATTGAATTCCTTAGACTTTTTGAGCTTTAACTTGCGAAAAATTCATAGTTTGTGTTGAGCTTTCATTTGCGAATCTGTACCCGTGAGCGATCTTTAGCAACACCCTACCCTAAGCCTTGGTCTTTGGATGCGAGTTGTCTTCAGACGTGTTGAGCGCACAAAGGAGCACGGTTGGAGTCTTTCGCACGTGTAGGGATGAATCTGGTGGATTCAGTGGCCCTTCGGTAGCAAGCTGTGTCCAGTCGGGGAATAGTTTCCTGGGAAACCGACATGGAACGAAACTTGGCGTGCGGCAGCCTAGGTGGTCTAGTTTCCAAAGTGCTTCGGTTGTGTAAGGGTCGATCATTTTGTAACCATAACCGGTAATACTTAGTGATTGATTGGAACTCATCGGGAGATCACACACTAAGGATAGGATTAAACCCCAGTTGGGGATATAACCTGTATAAAAATCCCGTCTCACTTTGCTTTCTTCTATTTACTTCTCTGTGAGACAAACCGGGAACGCCGGCAAGTAACTAGGTGATATCGTTGAAACGAGTGCTGAAAATAACGTGATATTTTGTGAAACAGGGTTAGGGAGATAACGTTGATACTCGTACTGCTATCTGGGAAATAACATACTCTGCAAAAATCTTCTTAAAGAAAAGTATTTTTCAAAGAAGAACAAGGCAAAATTTTTATAGCCTAATGCACCCCCTCTTAGGTATATTTTACACTTCATTTGGTATCAGAGCAAGGTTACTCAACGAAAGGTCTAACACGCTTGAGTTAAGATGTAATGGCTTTTTCGAGTGTTGATGTACTTGCAGAGGGTCAATCCCACTCTAGGCCGCCTCTCCACGATGGAACGAACTACGCAGTTTGGAAGAATCGCATGATCAAATTTCTCATCGCGTCGAATACGATCTTTGGGAGACAATCACTACTGGACCATATACGACTACGAAAACAGATGGAACCCCAAAGACTGCTAAAGATTACACTGCTGATGACAAAAAGGGAATCACGCGAAGCGCAAAGGCGAAGAACATGCTCGCATGGGCACTCACAGGGGAAAATACATTCGGGTCAGTGCCTGCTCATCGGCAAAGGTTATGTGGGATATGCTCCAAGTCACTCATGAAGGAACCCAACGAGTTGTACAAGAAAGGTTGGCTCTGCTCACTCATCAGTATGAACTATTCTCGATAGAATCTGACGAGAATATAAGCCAGATGTATGCCAGATTCATGGGAATCATCAACCAAATGTTCTCTCTCGAAAAGAAGGTTCCCGACACAAGTCAGAAAGATACTG
Source organism: Craterostigma plantagineum (assembly GCA_027422505.1). Taxonomy (NCBI): domain Eukaryota; kingdom Viridiplantae; phylum Streptophyta; class Magnoliopsida; order Lamiales; family Linderniaceae; genus Craterostigma; species Craterostigma plantagineum. Next base: position 28,446 of record JAPQWV010000712.1, read on the forward strand.
AGATCACGGCCCGAGAATGGAATGCCAAGGTTACTGCCATCTATGAAGCAAAGCATCTGGAAGCACTGAGCATCTCCTAACTGATTGGGTCTCTTTTCTCTTACGAGAAGATTCAATCGCAAAACAAAAATCAGAAGTCTATAGCATTCAAATCCAACCAAGAAGAATCTGATTTTGGCGACGAAAGAGAAGGCATGATGAACGACCTAGCCATGCTTACAAAGAGATTCAAAAAATTCGAACAGAAGAGGAGATTCAAAGGGAACTCCAGCAAATTCCAGAACAAAAACAAGGGAATATCCTCGTCAGGGAAGAAAATTCAAAAATGCTTTCGGTGCCACAAACCATGCCACTATGCACATGAATGCCCAACAAATAACGATGAGAAACCAAGGAAGCAGAAGGCCATGGTGACAAAATCTAACGACTATGAAATGGAACAAAGCGAGGATGAGTATCACGCTTATAGGGCTGACGAGGATCAGGTATCTCGTTCTTCCTCCATTGAGATGTATTCTATATCCTGGACAGTTTATATAACAATGGTTATGAAAATGACGCATCTGTTTCTGATATAGAAGAAAGTAAAGAAGAATTGTGTGGGTTACTTCAAAAAGCATAGAGAAAGATTAAGTCACTAAATTCCTTGAATAAGGAGCAGCGTGATAACTTAGCTAAGGAAAAACATGAGGCTGATCTAGAGATTTCACGTTTGAGAAAAGAGTTAGGCACTGCTGAGAAAGAGGGAATTCCATGTGACTGTGAGAAATTAGAAGAGAAAAACAGTCTTATCTAGAGATATCGTAGAACTCATGGATTCTTTAGATAGAGAAAAATAGAAAGTTGATAGACTGCTTGATGGTAAGCAAAACCTAGATATGTTGTTAAGTATTCCTAGGAACGTTGGTAAGTCAGGGATAGGTTATTCCTCTGAAGTAAAGCATGCTTAACATTCTGTGCCTAAGCTTAAATGTTTCTGCTGTGGTAGAAATGGTCATTATGCATACAACTGTCCTTTAAAGAAAGTTGATAAAGCTAAGTATGTTTGGAGACCTAAGAAGTCACCTGTAAATGCCACTAACGTATCTGATTGTAACAGGAGATCACCGTCTGTGCAGAATGATATCTCATATGTTAACAGAAGTTATTTTCCCGCTAACATGTTAGGACCCAACAGAAATTGGGTACCTCAGAAGAGTACTTCTTTCTACAGGTACGAAGGAGAATTTCCAGCAAGAAAAACAAGTGATATCTCGACAGCGGATGCTCCCGCCACATGAAAGGTGATATAGGTAACTTTGTGTCGTTAAAGGCGGTTGATGGAGGATACGTTTCGTACGCTAATGACGCAAAAGCCAAAGTCGTGGGAGTTGGTACTGTCGGTAACAATTTAAATATCACTATAGATAACGTATGGTTTGTTAAGAACTTAGAGCATAATTTAATTAGCATTAGTCAACTATGTGATGATGGACATACCGTAGCTTTCGCCAAAGATAAGTGCTTTGTCAAAAAGGATGATGAGGTTGTGTTTAGTGCATCTAGACATGGTAATATTTACTGCATCACTCTTGATGATATTGCTAACCAGAACGTCAAGTGTCTAGCATTACGCAGGGTATCACATGGTTATGGCACAGACGTTTGGGACATGCCAACATGGAGCTTGATATGGGGCAAACCCAATCAACAGTATTTTTAAGTGTGGGGGCTCTGAATATTTAGTTAACGGTAGATCGATTAATATGCTATTGGTTAAGTGTACGAGGGTCGTCGATGCTGGGACGTAAACAGAAAGAACACAGGGGTTTACGTGGTTCGAATCCTATCGGATTCTACGTCCACGGGGCGCTGGGAACTGTCTTTCACTAAGTAAGAACACGTTACACACTCAGAGATTCCTCACCTTCGCTCCTAAAACGTAGAAATATGTTTAAGCTATCTTAGAGAAAATGATGCGTGCGCGTTTTTTTGTAGAGAGACTGTTGTTATGAAAAATATGCTAAGTACTCCTTTTATAGCAGCTCCCCGCCGCCTGCTGAAGGCTATATTCCAGCTTTTCCGGGGGACGTACTACCTAAGGTCTGCAGAAGGAAATGACGGATTGCTTGATGGATTGACTTCTGCAGTGGCTACAGTGGGATACCCAGTGATTTCTTCCTCTGTTAAGACAACACGTATCCCTTTATCCCTTTTTCCTTTTCCTGCTGTACCTTTTGTCTTGATACACGATGGTTCTTCTTCCTTTGTCCAGTTCATGCTAAGGTCCGTCAGGTCCTTGCAGCTCCTTCCCAGGTTTTATATCTTATCATGGGCTCTTCTTTATGGGCTTTGTTTGGGCCTCTTCCTTGTTTTTATTTTTCTTGGCCCGTCTTAATTAATACCATATCAACCACTCCCCTACTCTAATTTGTTTTTGGGGACCAAAAGTGAATTAGAGTAAAAAGGATGAGTTCAAACCTTACTTCCCTCCAAGGGCCTTCTGTCATGTTCCCTTGAAAGGACGTTTCTTTTCAGTACCTCGGGAACCGCTTCTTTTTAAGAGGGGCTTCTAGAAGCTCCTTAGGTTTATTTTTCTGAAGGGTTACTTCGATACGGCACAGGTGCGTCTTTCTCTCTTTCTCCATTTCTATTTCATCTTCATCTCTCGTGGTTATGGCTTCTTCGACTTCTGGTCCGGAAAAAACACGGTCTTCCCCTGTTCCGTCCCACCAATCGATTTCTTCTGATTCGTCGTCTGCGTCTCTCTCTTCACAGCCCTCTTCCCAACCAGTCGCCCGCGCCGTTGCGCCGCGACCGGCAAATCGTCCGCGTACTCGTTCTGCCACTGCTTCTTCAATGGCCTCTGTTCCTGTAGGTGGGGCCGATTTCGCGGGTTTGCCGACCGATTCTCGAAGTTTGGTGGTGTTTTCCGGATCGTCGCCTCCCCCTAACCCTAAATCCGTTCCTTCTTCTTCCTTGCGTGCTCCCCTCAGTGTCTTTAAGGCTTCTACCTGCGTGCCGGCGAATCTGGACGGCCTGGTGGAGGGGGGTTTTGTTTTCGAAGGTTTCGCCGTGCAAATGGCGTCTCCTGATCAGAGGGCTGACTTCCCGCCTCCCTTGTGCTTGGCGTTTTGGGAGGCCCAAATCAGGGCTGGGCTACGCTTCCCCGTTCCCCTTTTTCTCTCTGAAGTGTCGAGAGCCTTTAAGGTTCCGTTAAACCAATTCCAGCCTTCGGCCATTCGCCTCCTTGTGGCCTTTTTCGTGGCGGTGCGAGCCGCCGGAGGCGTCCCGTCGCCTGACTTGGTGCTGTCCCAATTTTCGCTCAAACTCCATGGTGCCTTCTTCTACCTCTCCTCCATTTCTTCTCGTATGGGAGGTGAGACTCACTTTTTTGGCAAGAATCACAAGATGGATAAGGATTGGCAGGGACCTTACTTCTTTGTGAAGTCCCCGGGTGGTTCGTGGGATTTTCCCTGTGGTAAGTGGGTAACTGGTGCACCTCCTCGCGACCAGGGCAAGTGCTCAAAAAGGAACTCGAAGGCTTTGGCCGCTCTAAACGCCCATGCTGAGGAGCATGGTCCTCTGAACCCTTTCCTTTTGCCCAAGTTTCCTAGCGTTCTATATCATTTTGGGTTCTCACCTCTTTCTGCTAACTTTTCACTCGAGGGTATTTTATAATCCCCATTGTGCTTTCTATCATTCCTTCAAAGTTATTATTTTGTTGATTCTCTGTCTGTGGTCTTGGTGGTACAGGGATGACAGGTTCATGGCTCAATCTGTTAGCGAGCGTAGGGGAGCGGAACGTTCCAGCTCCTTCTGGGGTTGAAGGTTCTGTCTCGGCTTCGGTTCCTCCCTTGCTTTTGGGTGCCCAGGACATCCGCGTGGAGGTTCAGCAGTTTGCTTCCAAGGACGTGGGATCTTCCGAGCTGCCCCAGGCTGTCGACGCTCCTTCAACGAAGCGAAAGGCCGGCTCTTTAGCAAAACCAGCGAAGAAGTCCAAGAAGAAACAGGTTCTTTCAAAATCTGAGGGAGGTGAGGATCGGGCTGAGGTTCCTTCTGGGGACTCAGCAGCCAGAGTTGGGATGGTTGCGTTGAGCAACTTGGTTCCCGCGGAAGACAGGGAGGTGTTTGCCAACAGGTCCCCTGCAGAGAATGAGGCAGAACTTGCCTATCATCTTTCCAAGGTATGCCTTTGATCGCTCTCAGTGGATACTTTTGTCTCGTTTTTAGGGTTTCTTTGAGTAGCCCGTGCCTTCTCTGTTTTTCGGGTCTTAGGATTTCTTTTTCGTGGTATCTAGGTGATAGGCTTGGTGTCCGTGAAGTCCTCTGAGAATCCGCTGGTGCCGGAGTTGGAGGGACGCATCAAGTTCCTTCAGGAACAGCTAGAGCAAGTTCAGGCCAGTCTGGCCGCCCGCGAAAAAACAGTTGAGGAGATTCAAGCTAAGTTCGAGAGCGAGAAGGAAGGACTGGAAGAAGAGAAAACGGAGCTGGCCAGAAGGTATGAGGAGCCGCTTGAGTCCTCTGAGAAGGAGAAAGAAGATCATGCGGCCCTTCTGAAGTCGCGTGAGGAGGAGCTTACGAGCTCCTTTGCCAAGGAGAAAGCGAAGTGGGATGAAGACTTCGTCCGTATGACGGAAGTCCACGGGCCGGTTGAACTAGAGGCCATGAAGGCGGAGGGCGCTCAGATTTGCCAGCGCCACCTCTTATCAACTACGGCTGGACAGAAATTCCTTGAAGGTCTGGTGGAAGATTGGCGCCTGGCCTACCTGAGTGATCCCGTTTCACTTAGGGATTTCGTCCCCTTCATGCAGCACTATTTCTTGGGCGGCCATCGTGCAGGATCTGAGGGCGTTGAAGTGGTTACCGCCCTCAAGAGCCTTCCTCCCCCTCCATCTTTCAAAGGGGACCCGCTAGCTGAGGAGAACCCCTTATTCTGGCGCCCCTCTGCTGATAAGCATGTGGCAGCTCTCGCCCAGGCCGATATCTCTGACCTCCCCGGCGTTGTTTTCTATCCCCCCGTGGATCCCTCTGTCTAGTTTTCTTCTTTTTGGTGTTGTGTAATGGACCTTTTTCTCTTTATGCTTTTGCAGACGATAGTTTTTCTGGTGGGGAGCTTAACTCCCCTGCTTTCGTATGTTTTCTCTGAGGTCCCTTTTTTCCCTGTAATATAAGACCTCTTTTATTAAGTATCTTTTTCCTTTCGTGCTTTTCCTTTTTGAATTTAGCAGTACTTTATCAACACTTCGTTAAATTCGTAAGCTGAGTACAAATTATACACGCCTTTGGTTGTAAGGACCGTCGTCCTTATCCAAAGGTGTCACATAGGCGCTAGGCTCTCTTTGTCCTTAGCGAATCCAGTAATGTAAGCCGGAAGGTCTTAAAAAGTGGGGGACTATCCCACCGTTTTATCCTGGTTATAGCGCCAGCTACGCTGAGGTACCTATACACGTCGCAGGCCTTACTGGGGACCTTTGATGTCCTGTACGCCACAGCCCGTCAGCGGTGGTATCTTGTACACCTTTGTAGGCATCTTTCACGTCGCAGGCCTTTGGCCCTTGATGTCTTTGTACGCCGCAGGTCCGTCGACCCTTGGTATCGTTTCACGTCGCAGGCCGTTAGCCTTTGATGTCGTTGTACGCCGCAGGTCCGTCGACCCTTGGTATCTTTTCACGTCGCAGGCTGTTAGCCCTTGATGTCATTGTACGCCGCAGGTCCGTCGACCCTTGGTATCTTTTCACGTCGCAGGCTGTTAGCCCTTGATGTCATTGTACGCCGCAGGTCCGTCGACCCTTGGTATCGTTTGTAAGTACATCTCGTTAGGACAAAATATTTATATTCCGCTAGGGAGGTACGCCTCGTTAAAACCTTATCTGGGCAAAACCTCCCTTTGAGGCAAAAATCCCAGATGAAGGAAAAAGAGTACGTCCCCTCCCTTTCTTACATGGTGATATTACACATAAAACTTTTTTAAGTTAGAGACGTTCCAAGGGCGGGGCAACGACCTTCCTTTGGCATCTTCTAACTCGTAGGCTCCACTTCCTAACACCTTCGTCACCCGATAGGGTCCTTCCCAGGGGGCCTCCATTTTCTTCAGAGGCCGTAGGATGTCGGCTCTTCGAAGCACTAGGTCCCCCTGCTGAAATCCCCTGGGTCGGATTTTCCGATCATACATTGCCTTTATGCGACTTTTATATCCTTCAGTCCTCACGTGGGCTTCCTCCCTTATCCCTTCGACGAGATCCAGGTCCTCCCTTCTTAGCTGCGCGTTCTCCTGCTCGTTATATGCCATCATTCGGTGTGTTTCGATGCCGATTTCGGCTGGTATCACGGCGGACGACCCATATACTAGTTCGAATGGTGTTTCCCCTGTGGCTTCGCGGGGGCTAGTTCTGTATGCCCAAAGGACAGCGTCCAGCGCCTCCACCCATTTGTTTCCGTCTTGTTCGAGTCGAGCCTTGATCCCCCTGAGGATGGTTCGATTGGAGACTTCGGCTTGCCCATTTGCTTGGGGATGTCCCACCGCGACAAACCTCTGTGTTATTTTCATGCCTTCACAGAATCCTCGCGTCTTAGCTCCACAGAATTGAGTTCCTTTGTCGGAGACAAGGATCCTGGGAGCTCCATATCGGCAACATATGTTCTTCCATAGGAACTCAATCACCTTCTCTTCGTCTATCCGCGCCACCGCCTTAGCTTCGATCCATTTACTGAAGTAGTCAACTGCTACAATGATGAACTTCTTTTGCGCCTTTCCTCGGGGAAAGGGACCGACAATGTCGATTCCCCATTTGTCGAAAAGGCACGGGGAATGCATGGTCCCCAGAGCCTCGGCCGGGACGTGGATTCTGGGACCATACCTCTGACAGTTGTTGCACCTTCGGACTAGGTCCTTGGCATCCTTGATGAGACTGGGCCAGAAATATCCGGCTCTGACAACTTTCCCGGTGAGGGACTTGTACCCCGCATGATCCCCTGCACATCCTTCGTGGATTTCTTCAAGTATTTTCTTGCCTTCCTCTTTGGAGAGGCATCGGGAGTATGCGTGTACGAAAGACTTCTTGAACAGGCACCCATCTATCAGACAGAACTTTTGTCGGTATCCCCTTTTGTCCTTCTGGCCAGGATCCTTTAAGGTGGCTATAATGGGGGCTCTCCAATCATCTCCCTCTTCTATGCTTGCCACGAACTCCCCTGTCTCTTCCTTATCCACCGCGAGGTAGGTGATACCTTCTTCTTTGAGAACTGGCCCTGAACTAGCGGCCTTTGCTAAATAATCTGCCTTGCAGTTTTCCTCCCTGGGAACCTGCACAATTTCGCAAGAGTCGAAGGTTCTGGTCAGCTCCTCGACTTTCTTACCATACTCGGCCATCTTTTCGTCTCTTGCTTCGTAGTTACCATTCACTTGTTGTACCACCAGCTGTGAGTCCGAGAACAAGGTAATGTCTCGTGCCCCCAGCTCCCTCGCGATCCGTAGGCCATGCAGGAGGGCTTCATATTCTGATTCATTGTTGGAAGCCTGAAAATGGAATGTAATGGCGAAACGGAGCTCCTCTCCTGCTGGGTTGATGACTAGAACCCCTGCCCCTGATTTTTGCGAAGTGGCCGATCCATCCACGTATACTTCCCATCGGCCTTCCGGAGGTCCCTTCGTAGTTTCGAGGACGAAATCTGAGAGGGCCTGGGCCTTCACAGCTGTCCTTCGCTCAAATTCTACATCATACTCCCCTAGCTCGATGGCCCACTTTACCATCCTTCCTGATAAGTCTGGTTTGTCCAGCGTTTGCTTCAGCGGGAAGTTAGTTCGTACGTTCACTTTGTGTGACAAGAAATAGGGTCGGAGTCGGCGGGCGGAGGTCATTACTGCCAAAGCGGCCTTCTCAAGCTCGGAGTACCTAGTTTCAGCGTCCAGAAGTACCTTGCTTACAAAGTAGATGGGCCTCTGGGAGGTTCCTTCTTCCTTCAATAGGACGGAACTTATCGCGTGGTCCCCTACGGAGAAATATAGTATCAACACATCCCCTACCAAGGGTTTGGTCAGGAGTGGTGTGTTGTGGAGATACTCCTTCAATTCTTCAAAGGCTTGCTGGCATTCCTTAGTCCACTCGAATTGTTTATTCTTTCGTAACACCTTGAAGAAAGGTAAGCTCCTCTTCGCTGAGTGGGAGATGAATCTGCTAAGGGCCGCCAATCGTCCCGTGAGCTTTTGAACTTCCTTGACGCCCTGGGGAGGTTGCATCTCCAAAATAGCTTTCACTTTTGTAGGATTGACCTCGATGCCTCGTTGGGTGACCATGTAGCCAAGGAACTTCCCCGATCCCACTCCGAACGCACATTTTTCGGGATTGAGCTTCATTCCGCTTTCCCTGATTGCTTTGAACGTTTCTTCCAGGTCCTTGGTGTGATCAATGAGGTGCACCGATTTTACGAGCATATCATCCACGTATACCTCCATGTTCCTACCTAGTTGTTGCTTGAAAACCTTATCCACCATCCGTTGGTACGTCGCTCCCGCATTTTTGAGTCCGAAGGGCATTCGGACGTATCCGTATGTTCCCCCTGGTGTTACAAAGCAAACTTTATCAAAATCATTTGAATCGAGGCTTACCTGGTGATAACCTTGGTAGGCGTCCATCATGCTGAGGACCTCACACCCAGAGGTGGAGTCTACGAGCTGGTCTATTCTGGGCAGAGGATAGTGATCCTTGGGGCAGGCCTTATTGAGGTCCCTGAAATCAATGCACATCCTCCACTGTCCGTTTCCTTTTTTTACCAGGACGGCATTGGCCAGCCAAGTGGGGAACTGGATCTCCTGGATATGGCCTGCCTGAAATAGTTTGTCGACCTCCTCCCTCAGGATCTGCGCTCTTTCCGTCCCACATGTCCTCAGCCTTTGTTTGACGGGCTTAGCGCTGGGTAGGACATTCAAGTGGTGTTTGGCTATATCAGGGTGGATTCCCGTCATATCTCCGGGCGAAAACGCAAATAGATCGGCGTTCCTTTGCAGGCATCCTACCAGCTCCTTCGTGGCTTGTTCTCCCAAGTGTGTTCCTATCTTAGTGGTCCTTCCTGGTTGGTCGGGGTATAGTTCCACCTTGGCGAGCTCCTCATCTGGTTCAGGCTGCAAGCTCGTAGGTCCCCCTCCTTCAATTTTGATCCTCTTGTCGCGACCACTCCCTTCTCGAGCAATCTCTTTTTCTTTGGCCACTGCCTTAACTTCATTGGCGTAGCATTGGCGGGAACTCTGCTGGTCCCCCAAGATCTCACCGACGTGCTCCCCCACGGGGAACTTGACTTTCAAATGGTAGGTGGAGGGGATTGCTCTGAATTCGTTGATGGCGGGTCGTCCCAGGATGACGTTGTAGGAGGAGGCAATGTCAACCACCAGAAAGTTGATCATTTTCACAACTCGAACTGGGTTTGTCCCCATCCCGACAGGCAGCGTCACTTCCCCCATGGGTCGTATTCCGGGTCCTCCAAACCCATATAGGGCGGTGGAAACTGGCCGCAGACCTGCTTCCAGATCCATTTTTTTAAAGCAATCCAGGAACAGGATGTCGGCCGAGCTCCCTCCGTCTATAAAGACTCGGGACACATCGTGTCCGGCGATGTCAGTCGTTATGACCAAGGCATCGTTGTGGGGCCTGGTAACATGAGTCTCATCTTCTGGCCCAAACTGTACGTTTGCAACGGCCTCCGTGTGCCCTATCAATCCCCACGACTGGGGTCCCCCTGTGGTCCTAGCGTAGGACTTCCTAGCTCGGTTAGAATCCCCACTGCTGGGACCTCCCACAATAATCAGGATAGGGGCCCTGGATGGTCCTGGAGGGCCTTTGTTTGCTGGTGGGGGCAACGGCCTACCCTTATTCGGGACAGGTCCCCCTTCTTCCTTTTCGCCTTTCCGGGGGCTGGGCTCTGGTCCTTGCTTCACGAGCTCCTTCAAGTGTCCTGCCTGTATCAGCCTTTCTATCTCATCCCTCAAATGGTAACAGTTGTTAGTGTGGTGCCCGTATTCGTTATGGTAACGACAATATAAATTGGAATAAGGTCGAGAAGGTCCTGCAGATCCGGCAGGAGGTTTTCTCAGAGCCGGATGTCGTCCCGCCACGGCCAAGACCTCCTCCGGGTTAGCACGCAATGGAGTGAACCTTCGTGGGGCCCTGGCCGGAGATCCCCAAGGCTCTTTGTGAGGCAGACGCAGAGGCGGTCTCACATGTCCTTGGCTCCTCACGGCCCCTTCCTTCTTCGGCGTGGTTATCTGCTTTTCTTCTTGCGCTTTGGCCATCTTGCTTTCTTCCAAATTAATATATTTGTCAGCCCTCAGCAATAGGTCCTCGAAAGTCGGTGGCGGTCTCTTGGAGAGGGAAGCGAAGAAGTCCCCATCTCGAAGCCCGTTTATCAGGGCGCTGACCTTGACGGAAGGCGTGGCTGTTGGCACCTCTAAGGCGGCGATGTTAAATCTGCTTATGTAAGCCCGGAGACTCTCCGTTTCTCCTTGCCGCACTTGGAAGAGCGACATATCGGACTTGGGCTGTTTCCTGGCACTGGCGAACTGGGTAATGAATATCAACTGGAATTCCTCGAAAGATTTGATGGATCCGGGCGCTAGTTGGCTGAACCATTGCTGGGCCGCCCTCACCAAGGTGGTTAGGAATACCCTACACTTGACCCCATCCGAGAAATCGTGGAGCAAGATGGTGTTCTGAAAGCGTAAGACGTGTTCCACGGGGTCCGTCGTCCCATCATACTCGTAAGGCAACTGTTTGAAGTTAGATGAGACCTCCCCCACTAGCAGTTCCTTTGCAAAAGGCGTCCCTGCTACTAGTCCTTCTCCTATCCTTGGTGGCATGGTTCTGCTTCTAACACCGTCCACCACCTGCTTAAGGTCCGCCAGTTGATCCCGCAGCTCCTTTTCCCTTTTGGTCCAAGTCTCCTCTTTTTCTTCTGGGGGTAGCGTGACCTTCTTCCTCCTTTTGGAGCCTTCTGCCTCTTTAACAGGGTTCGGGACTTTGCTGACGGACTCCGCGGAGATCAATGTGGGGGTTTTGACATCCTTTTCTGGCTGATCCGCCCTGTTTGGCTCCTCTTCCTTTTCCCGAACCTGTTCCGCAGCTCCCCCACGTCCCTCATGATGCTTCGGAGGTTCTTCCTCCCTCCTTGACTCGTTCTCTGATCCGGACAATCGCTTGTCGTGTTCAGAGGGCGTGGTATGGGGTTGTGGCTGCGTTTCGTTTTCCCCGGTTACTTCTGTAAATTTGCCGTCAACCTGCTCGGTCTCGACACGCGGCTGGGTCCTCTTTCGTTGTCTTCTTTTCTTCCTCCTCTCAGCCAAAGTGCTGTTGACAGTGTTGCGTACTAGGAGGTCCAACTGGGCGGCCGTCAAAGTAATCGGTGTTTCTGGCGATATCACGACAGGAGTAGGCGCTGGGGTGGCATCCTGCCTCGCTGTATCGCCCCTTGCGACCTCTTCAAATTGTGCGTCTAAGTTTTTCGGTATGGAAGAATCTCCCTCCATCAGCGTCCTTACGTTCCTCGCTTATCCCTGTAACACAAAGAAAAAACAGGAAACACACGAGAAATCTTTCAATGCAACCTCGTACCTTGCTTCAGAAATTTCTCACGCCTTTAACTCCGGATTTCCCACAGACGGCGCCATTTGATATGAGGCAAACCCAATCAACAGTATTTTTAAGTGTGGGGGCTCTGAATATTTAGTTAACGGTAGATCGATTAATATGCTATTGGTTAAGTGTACGAGGGTCGTCGATGCTGGGACGTAAACAGAAAGAACACAGGGGTTTACGTGGTTCGAATCCTATCGGATTCTACGTCCACGGGGCGCTGGGAACTGTCTTTCACTAAGTAAGAACACGTTACACACTCAGAGATTCCTCACCTTCGCTCCTAAAACGTAGAAATATGTTTAAGCTATCTTAGAGAAAATGATGCGTGCGCGTTTTTTTGTAGAGAGACTGTTGTTATGAAAAATATGCTAAGTCTTCCTTTTATAGCAGCTCCCCGCCGCCTGCTGAAGGCTATGTTCCAGCTTTTCCGGGGGACGTACTACCTAACGTCTGCAGAAGGAAATGACGGATTGCTTGATGGATTGACTTCTGCAGTGGTTACAGTGGGATACCCAGTGATTTCTTCCTCTGTTAAGACAACACGTGTCCCTTTATCCCTTTTTCCTTTTCCTGCTGTACCTTTTGTCTTGATACACGATGGTTCTTCTTCCTTTGTCCAGTTCATGCTAAGGTCCGTCAGGTCCTTGCAGCTCCTTCCCAGGTTTTATATCTTATCATGGGCTCTTCTTTATGGGCTTTGTTTGGGCCTCTTCCTTGTTTTTATTTTTCTTGGCCCGTCTTAATTAATACCATATCAGAGCTGATGTCTCATATATCATGCAATGAATTGGTGAGAGGTATTCCAGATATGAAAGCCACCAAGGATAGAATTTGCAAAGCGTGCCAACTGGGGAAACAGACCAAGCGTCCTTCAAACCTAAGAATGTGATGTAATACCCGTAAATTTTATAAAGAATTACGTTGTAGTTAGCGGTATAATTACACAACTTCGAAATGTTCATAAAAAAAATATAAGCTTTCGATATAGAGTGTACTATTAAAAGTTTTCGATAGACATATAGATATATAGTGTTGATTGGGATGTAGAAATTATAGGTGGAACTAAGTAAACTTTTCCTACATAAAGATATGTAGAAACTACAAAGTTTTCGTGTTCAATTGATATATATATATATATATATATATATATATATATATATATATATATATATCCAAATACAGTGATTGGTGTAAAAATCCTAAGCACACCTCAGTTTCGTGGTCATACCTCAATACTCCATATATATATATGTACTTAAATTATACCAACTCTAAGACGTCCTAAGATAACACGTGGAGACCATTTCTATCATTGAAGATATGACTAATATAGTGTTTCTTAATCCTAAGGTAACCTACAAACACCTAAACGTGTATATATATATATACATATAAATACTCATCATTTGGGTAAGAAATCCGTATGACCTAGAGAGGGAAACGAAAATAAGGAACAGGGAGAGAAGGAATTTCGACAACATAAATCTTTAACAAATTGATTTCATACGTGAGCTAAGGTGAGTTGTATAACTTTCGTGATTTATATGTGCAGTTTGGAGCTCAGATACTTTTAATATCTATGTTGAGAATATTTTCGATTCAGATAGATAATTTTCATGTTGAAGGACGTGAGTATGTTGTGTCTTAGGTGGTTTTGATAGATAGTATGATTTATCTAATATATCTGTTCCATGAGATAGTGGTACTACGTGATTTCACCTGAGATTAGGATAAAATAAATTGTGGGTTTAGGTGAGATTCACGAATATAGAAGGGTGTGGAGATTTTCGAAAATACAGGAATGATCACGAGGATTAATATTTTGGAGGTTTCGATGTGAACAATAACGATATTTTAAACGGCACATGAATTATCTAGGACTTGTGGTTAACTTTCGACCTTGTTTAATGGGAGTTTTCGCAACCCTAGTAATTTATACCATGAAGCTTTCGATAAGTTAGGAACTTTAGAATGTTCGAATTTTCTAGGGTTATCGATAAGGTTTGGGAATTCGAAACTTGGCCATTTTTACTACCTAACAGTTCAAGAATTTGCATCTACTAATATGATGTTATTTCATGTTCAGCAGCCCAAAATGTTAGGGAATTTACCAGAGTTCTAGATTGACTTTTATTTGGAGGACAGGTAGGTGAAGCTCACCTATGGCACGTAAACGCTATGTGATACTTATGTGATTACATGATTATGTGATTTAATGATTTACGTGAATTTGATGAATTACGTGATTTAGTAAATTACATGTTTTATATGTATTTATTTCGTTGCACGTCATGTGTATATTATTTGTGCACTACACTTGCATACCACGTCAGTGCGAGGTACTGTGCGGAACGGTAACGTATGGGGTGTCGTCGAGGTGAGAGGATTGACCGTGGTAACACGGTGACACCTTACGGTGTCGGCGCAAGGCGCATGTGGGTAGATGTGACCGATATTGGTCGTCGACTCGATGTAGAATTGAGGTTGGTACTAGTGCACCTGACGGTTGGTGCCGTCGAGATGGGTGGTTGGTGCCGCCTGGATTTATGTGACCGGTTGGTGCCGGTATGATAAGTGGTTGGTGCCGCTGATGATGGTTGGTGCCGTCGAGACGAGTGGTTGGTGCCGCTCGTACTCTACGGTTGGCGCCGTAGATTCAGTTATGAGGTGCATAGTCCGATCTAGGGTAGAGATGGGAAATGAGTGGGTGAGATGAGACCTTAGTTGGCCGCCCGAGCATTGGGTGAGAGCTAACTCTAACGTGATGTGAGTTGGCCGCCCGAGCATTGGGTGAGTGCCACTCTAACGAGACTTGAGTTGATACCCGAGCGCGCTTAGTGTCGAGTCACGGGGCGTTGTGAGAGGCCATGGGTCATGATGAGTGTCGAGCGTGCACATCGTGAGGTATTTGGGATGGGGTTGAGCGCACGTTGCATACATGCATGTTTCACCTATTGGGCAATGAGCTCAGTTTACGTGTTGTAGGTACCGAGCCTGACGCTGATATGCATCGTGGATGAAGCGGGCTGACGGCGGTGCTCCACGGACTTTTGAGGGCGAGGTTGTACATGGATGCGACCTGTGGAGCGACGTTAGGATTTTGATATTTTGTTATTTTGGGGCTACGACCCGGGTACAGTTATGACGATGTAGACGATATTCATCGTAATGTAAATTATTTAGGAAAAAGTTTTTATCAGACGGGTCTTTCGCGACTTACGTTGCGAAAAATCCGCCACTAATTTTGATTAGAAAGTGAGGGTCGCCACATGTGATATCCACGTCCAGACCACTGGTACTGCTGCATCTTGACCTATTTGGTTCGGTACAGGTTATGTCATTGAGAGATGCTACTGAGGAAGGTATAGTTGTGTCTCCTGCAGGAATACAGATTACTGACAAGGAGGTGAACGCAATTCCATTGAACTAGATACTGAGTCAGAGGAACCTGAGGCTTCAGACGAACAACAGCTCAGAAAATTCAAACATGCCTCCAGCCATCACACTGAACAAGTAATAGGGAATATCACTTCAGGGATCAAAACGAGAGCAACTGCACGGAATGATACTGCTGAGGAATCACATGACGTGCTGCTGTCAACCATGGAACCTAAGATAGTAAATGAAGCTCATGCCAATGAATCGTGGGTGATTGCCATGAAAGAAGAGCGAGCACAATTCAAAAACAGCCAAGTGTGGACTCTTGTGGAAAGACCCAACGACAAGGTCGTAATAGGCACAAAGTTGGTGTTTCGAAACAAGGCCAGGTTAGTTGCCAAAGGTTACTCCCAAGAAGAAGGTATAGATTTTCAAGAAACCTTTGCACCGGTAGCTAGGCTTGAGTCAAGACGCATTTTATATGCATCCTTTAAAAGATTCAAGCTTTTTCAAATGGACGTGAAAAGTGCATTTTTATATGGTTTTATAAATGAGGAAGTTTATGTCGAACAACCTCCCAGTTTTGAGAAAAGAAGAATTTTCAAATCATGTCTTCAAATTAAACAAAGCTTTATATAGTTTAAAACAGGCCCCTAGGGCATGGTATGAAAGATTGAGTAGGCTTTTACTAGATATGGGCTTTACAACAGGAATAATAGATAACAATCTTTTCATAAAATGCGAAGGGAATCACATACTACCTATGCAGATATATGTTGATGATATCATATTTGGCAGTACTGACATCACTCTTTGCGAGAATTTTTCTAAGTTCATGCAACATGAATATGAGATGAGCCTAATGGGAGAACTCACGTAGTTCCTTGGATTGCAAATCAAGCAATTGGCCACGGGAACATTCATATCTCAAACGAAGTACACGAAAGAATTACTTGAAAAATTCGGAATGGCTGATTCTAAGGTACTTCCCACTCCTATACATCACACTGCCAAAATTGACAGTGATGAACAAGGTACACCCTATTGACCAAACTAAGTATAGAGATATGATCAGAAGTTTGCTCTACCTTACGCAAGGAGACCCGATATTATGTTTGCTACTGGTCTATGTTCTAGATATCAATCGAGTCCTAGGGAATCACACTTGACAGCAGTCAAGCGGATACTTAGATATTTGAAAGGAACAATCAATTTTGGAATCTGGTTTCCAAATTCCAAGGAATTCCCATTAATGGGATACTCGGACGCTGATTATGCCGGTTCTAGAGAAGATAGGAAAAACACTAGTGGGACTTGTCAATTACTAGGGAATTCCCTTGTAACTTGGTCCAGTCGAAAACAAAATGCCGACACCCTCCACAACCGAAGCAGAATATATGGCCTTAGGAAGTTGTTCTCAGCAAATCCTTTGGATGAAACGGACGTTGAATGATTACGGTTTAAGTTACGACCAAATTCCTATTTTTTGTGATAGTACTAGTGCCATTAGTATCACTAAGAATCCCGTACACCATTCTCGAACTAATCATATAGAGGTGAAACATCATGTTATTCTAGATCATGTTCAGAAAGGGAATCTCAACGAAAACTTCGTGGGAACTAATGATCAATTGGCTGATATCTTCACGAAACCCCTTATTGAGAGTAGATTTTGTGACATCCGCGACAGAATAGGAATTATTGAGCTCAAATAGGAAAGGTGACTAGTCTAGTATATTCTTAGAAATTCTTTGATCTTATCTTTTAGGATTTCCTTGATTTTATCCTTTATTCTATTAATATTTTTCTTGATTCTATCTTCATTATCTATCCAAATCCTTTCCATTCTTAGGGAGGTTATTATTAATTTTCTATAATCAGATATTCTTTTATGTATATGTCAAAATCTATTTTAAGCCAAAAATTCCTTCTTATTTCGAACTCTGATTTTTTATTTCCCTCCTTAATTTCCGCGAGATATCCTTTTATCATCAGTAAAATCCATATAACGGGCAGTTTCCTTTTCTACCAAGTATCTTGCAAATTCAAATTTTGAAATCCCTTCCTTATTTGCCACATGTCTTGTGGAGATCACATCTCTTAATAATTTCTTTCCATCCTTATCCAAGACACCTCCGGCCTTTGTAATCAATTGCTTCCTTCCTCCAATTCATTCAAAACCTAAATTCCTCACTTCATAACTTCCTTCTTCAATCCTTCGATCTCAACCATGGTGAAAACTAAAGGCGTCGGATCTCCTCTGACAAAAAGCGTAAGGCTGTTCTGACTAAGTACCCACTCACTCCAAAAGCCACCCGCTCCAAATCCTCAAGCAACTCTAAATCTAAGAAATCTCCGATGAAACCGAAGAAGAAAGCGAAGATCATCAAAACTCCTACTCGATCTCCTGCCTCTTCTCATGATCAGCCTACTCCTGAGAAATCTGCTTCTCCGGAGAAATCTGCATCTCCAAAGATAACTGGCCCACTCGCAAAATCAGTCTCTCCAGAAAACTCAGTCTCTGCTCACCCCGAGTCATCTCCACGAGATTCCAGCCGTGATACTGCAGGGCAAAAGCTGTTCAACCTGAAAATCTGGAGGAAATCACCGACGAAATCAAATTCCTGACTGAGATCGCCAAGGAACTTCACGGGATACTTCAGAAGCGGAAAGTTGCACAAGGAAGGAGCGTCAACTTTGAAGAGCTGGCAGAAAGCTAGGTGGCAACGTGGATGACTGTGTACGGATGGGAAAATTTCCTGAGAATCGACACGACCGTGTATGTGGAGGCAGTGAAGCTGTTCTGTGCAAATGTCACTTTCGTTGAAGACGGAACTGAGATCTCTGTGCAGTCATACGTTCTTGGAAAGAAACTCGCATGGAACACTGCGAAGGTGAATGAGATGCTGGGAGTAGAAAACGAAGGGCTCTGCTACTTCGCTTTGCCCATTGGTGTACTTCTGGGTAGCCCTGCGCGATTGCGTGAAAGCTCTATGGAATTCCCCTTATAAGCCTAAGTTCTGAAGGAGAAGCGTTGAACAAACTTCCTGTGTTCTTTCTATACAAAGTTCTGCATTTTACGCTTTGGAGCGCCCGCGTTGGCAGTGGAGGCCATTCCACTACAATGAACAACATGAGCATGATGACTCTCTATATGGTGTCCCAAAATAGGCCGCTGAATCTAGGATACTTTGTTCTTAAGTACATGGTCTGCCGTTAAGAGCTCACACAAGGAAGTTCCATATGGAATGCTGCTTACGCATCTGTTTGAATTCGAGGGAATCTGCTTGCCGAAAGCTTGGGAAGATAAGTTAGTGCATGTTGTAAATATGGTCACACTGAAGCGTGTTGGTATACGCTATGATGAGCGGCGAGGATGGTTCAAGACAAGGGATCTGAAGACCCCTTCAAAAAGTTCGACCCCGAAGAAAACAGCTGATGGAAGCGACGACAAGCAGGGAACGATAGCCAATCTGAAAAGAAATATCAAGGGACTCAAGGATGAGAACCGGAAGAAGTTCAAAGAGATCTCACGAAACTTCAAAAAGGCCAGCAAGTATCTGAGGGAGATCTCGACGGCTCTGAATGTCGTTGCATCTTCATCTGCCTCATCTGATAGCAATTCAAGCCTTTAGAACTTGGTTCCTTAGTAATTTCTTAGCTCTAATAGGATTAGCTCTAGTCTGCTACGTTCTTTTCTTTCGTTGGTATTGGGGTTTGGAGGTCGGGGTTGGTTGCAGGTTTAGGTAGGTTGGTGGTGTTTGTGTCCCTCATTTTTTATGCTGAAGGGGGAGAAGTTTAGGCAATTAATGCCTTAGGTCGGTATGTGTCGAGTCGTTCACTTGTGGCCCTTATGTTATTTTGGAATTGTGGCGACCCTACTTTTCTAATTAGAATTAGTGGCGGATTTCCGCAACGTAAGCCGCGGAAGGCCCGTCTAATTAAAACTTTTTCCTAAAATAAATATATACTAATATAAAAATACGTCTACATCGTTATCTCTGTACACGGGCCGAAGCCCCAAAAATATCAAAAGAACAAAATCCTACAGACGCTCCACAGGTCTTCATCCATGTACCGCACCACTCTCAAAAGTCCGTGGAGCACCGCCACCAGCCGCCTCAGTCACGACGCATATCAGCGTCGGACTCAGTACCTACAACACGTAAACACTGAGCACTTTGCCCAGTAGGTGAATAAAATGCATGTATGCAAGTGTGCACTCACCCCAAACCCAATATCTCACAACATAATATAATGCACACTCTTCTTTTCCCATATTCCTATTTCACACAACACAGGGCCCTAGGTTAGGCTCGACACCCTCGTGCGCAAAGACTACTGGGAGGCCACCCCCAAGTCTCGCGGCAGCCTACCCTGGTAGTGCACTGGACGATCACGCCAATGGCCTCCTACCGGGTCGCTCCGCACCAAAAGTATACACTGATAGTGCACTGGACGATCACGCCAATGGCCTCCTATCAGGTCACAACAATATCTCATCCGGCGGTATGCACCTCGGGACGATCACGCCCGAGTAGACAGATCGATCACGCCTGTCTCCGCCAGGTGCCCAGTGAGCCCAACCTCGACTCCTCTAAGAGTCACCTTCTAAAACAAATATAAATGTCGAGACACATATTACTATAAGAAGTATCGATATCTATAGCTTATCGAAATCATTTTATATAGGAAATGTCGAGTTCCTTGTTAAAGCAAATATCGAGATCATCAAAAGAAGGTATATATCGAGATCTTTCATAAGCCAATCGACATCTTTTGTAGTATATATATCTCGACATCTATGTATAAGAATTATCGTGGCTCGATTTCTCTCTATTATATTTGCCGAATTCCATCTATCATCTCTATGCTTGGCTTTTTATTAATAATAATAATAAGACATATCTATGCGAAGACTTTGGATCACATGAAAACTCACGAAAACTTTGTCCAAAGTAATAATATTTTATTGATCTTTATTCTTTAACTCTTAGTTATGATCAGTAGGGAATATATTGATATATATATATATAATGCATCCTGTTCGAAATTTCATTTGTTAACACACAAGGTCGACGAGAAGTATCATATCTCGAGATCTTACAATTGTCGAGCTCTTTTGTCGAGATCTAACTAATATCGATACATCTCGAAATTTTTCTCTAAAGTATATCGAAACCTCTCATAAACCTCGAGATCTTATTATACCCATTCGAAATCCTAGGTTGTAGAATTTCTAAGCATACTAACGTTCATATAAATTCTAGGATTACCAAGGAGATCACATGATATTGAAAATAACTATAGTATATTAGGTTTCGAAAGTTAGGGTTTTCTAAATATGATAACTTCAGATTTTCTATGATTAGCAAGCAATTATGTATTGACATATATATTGAAAACGTTTGAAGGCCATCATAACCTTCGTTGAAGTCATCCTAACTCGCATAAAGCTCCTATCCGATATTTATCACAACTTTGTACACCGTTAAGTCGATTGAAACTTAAGAATCCCAGCTCTAAACTATATCTAATATATTCACAATTCTTCCCAAATAAATGCCTAATTACTTGAATATTAACACACCTCTTATCGTATAGCAAGTATAAGAAGATAATATGTACACTAGTGATGAAATTTTGACCTTCCTTACCTCGAAGTTTGATTTCCAACTCGTTATAGCAACTATGGGTTGAATTCCCTATTTGTTCTTTGAGTTTTTCCGTTAGTAAGGTCTCATGGTTTTCCCCTCCTCATCATTTTCGTTATTATTAGATATATATGACTACTTTGGTAATGGTGACCGATTAGACAAGATGTATGATGACGGTTCTTTTCCCTTGAGCTTAAGTAAGCTCACTTCTTATCATAACTAGATACATTTGGGCCTAAATTTTTGAATATTAGGTGTAGCCCACTTAAATTGTTTTGTCATATAATTATTATTATCCTTGGGTGTTTCTTTGACTATAGATTTCGAAGTTATCTTCGAAATTATTAAAGTCTGTATTTTCGTTCCTAGAACTTAAATCAATAAGTTTTTATTGAGACTCGTACTTCATTAAATTATACAGTTAATTACATCAAAATCTCGTATTTAACTTTTACGGGTATTACAGGAATGTTATAATATTATTCAGCTTGCTTTTATATGCTTATGACTTAATCCTCTATGCTTAACTTTGGTGATTTGCTAAGGATTAAGGAATTCCGCACATAGGCAGGGGGAGCAAACTGATGTGATGTGATAACTTGAGACATTCTATGGTAACTTGAGATGTTCCATATGATATAACCTGGTAATTGCTAAATGTTTTTTTTTTTCTGTGCTTACATAGGAAGATTAGCAATTAGACAGGCGGAGCATGCTTTAAAATTTGTAAATTAATTTGCTCTGATCATATGTCACATGCTTTGATACTTAAACATGCTATGTGCTTAAATGGTTTCATATCGAGTGTACTCATATGCTTAAGATAGGCGTTAATTACTTGTCATCATCAAAAAGGGGGAGATTGTAGACCTTTTTGGTCCAAATGATTATGAGAGTTTTGATTATTCCCAGTAATTATATAAATTGGGGGGTACAAATTAGAAAACTCGATATTCAAGTTATATAATGTTTAAGTATGAGAAAATGTTCGATTAAGTGCTTAAATGTGATTAAATCGTTAAGAGAATCGAGTATATGTGATTTTGTGCTTAATTGGAATATTGTTGTGATCACCTGGTTATGAGCCGTTTTGTATGAACGGAATCTCACTGTGTGCTATATATGGAAAACATGTTCTGTTAAGTGATATGTGAGCTGTACACGTGAATGAGTTATTTTAGGAAAGAATATCGTCGTGATCACCAGATATGAATGAGTATGCTATATATGAAAAAGATATTCTGATTAAGTGCTTACATGTGATTGATCTATTTTAGGAAAGAATATCAATGATATATCCGTTTGAGTGCTATCTTATTTGACTCTTAAATCAGTGAATCAATGATCTATCTTTCCTTGTGCGAATTGGAATTTTATATTATGGAAAGTTTTTAATTGATTAGGTTTATATGTGGTAATAGGCTGATTCAGTCTATATATGGAATGTGCTAACAAACGGATGAGATTACCCTGGAATGAAAGTAAATTTGTGGTATTAATGGTAAGTGATCATGCATGACCGTTGAGCTTAATTGGTTTATTCTTGGCATGATTCTTTGAGTTAATGCACGCGATTAATGAGCTTTATTTTGCATTTCTGTGCTTAACTTTCCCTGTGAAGTGTAGAAGCTATTCGTGGTCTATATAGAAGAAAAACACTTCACGTTGAAGGGAACGAACGAACACACAAGCCATCGAATTCCTTAGACTCTTTTGAGCTTTAACTTTGCGAAAAATTTTTAGTTTGTGTTGAGCTTTCATTTGCGAATCTGTACCCGTGAGCGATCTTTAGCAACACTGATAAACGTATTTCAATGCATTTATCGTAGTATTTAATTGGGATATAATAAGAGCTATCAACTTATGTGTTTATTCGTTACATTTAAAAGAGCTTTGGACGAGTTTCGGGCGAAACGGAGCGAAAACGGGGCAAAGCGGAGCAAAAACGACGGAAACAGGCATGTGTCACAGCCGTGACACATAGTGCACTAGGCCGTGACGTTGGGCAGAGAGTTGGAATGAAGATGGTCATGGCCGTGACACTTCTTGCACCAGGCCGTGACCCATAGGAGCATCAACATTAGAAAATTCATATCTCTCAATCCAGATCTCCGTGACACTACTGCACCAGGCCGTGACGAGCGGCAGTGAGCTCAATTTTTGCCCCAGAGTGTCACGGCCGTGACCTGTCTTGTCCCAGGCCGTGACAATGTCGAATTTCACTATAAAAGCCCAAATTCGACCCAGAAAGGGCAGAACCGACCAGAGATCAACCCTAATCCCTCTAGAGACGAAAATAGCACATAAGAACGCAGAATCGCGTCCCGGAGCGCAA
The DNA here is from genome assembly GCA_027422505.1 of Craterostigma plantagineum. NCBI lineage: Eukaryota > Viridiplantae > Streptophyta > Magnoliopsida > Lamiales > Linderniaceae > Craterostigma > Craterostigma plantagineum. The sequence goes on from JAPQWV010000712.1 coordinate 51,419, forward strand.
GAGACGGATCATCAACGAAATCACGCCCAATTGAATGAAGAACGAAGAATCATCGACGCTTCCATCGCAGATCACCCGGATATCAAGAATATGAATTCTTCGCCTTTATTCCTTATTTCTCTCGTTGTTTTCCCGTCTATTATGCGTAGCTAATTCCCCTTTGTGTTTGGGATTAGATGAACGCTAGGATGTTTCGTAGTTAAGATTTATAATAATCGTGACTATGTGTTTTGACTATTTATCATTCTATGAATTTGTTTCGTTGCTTTAATATGTCTATGTGTTAAAGTAATCGTATGGAAAAATGTTTAGGGCGACAGCTAAACAACGTTTAGGCCGTTCGTAGAAGATAGGAATCGAGTATAGGGCGAAAGCAAATACTCGATCCTCGCCGTTAGTAATTACTGAATCTTAGATCCCCGCGAGCGTTTAGGGCGACAGCAAACTCGCGAGCGGGTAGGATAATTACTGCGATCTAGTCAAGATCACGTAGGAACGATTTTATTGTCTTAGTCGATAACACCTAGCGGGATTCGAATCTCGAGCACATCTTTATTATCTGAAGCTTCGTATCAGTTTTAAGCGTGTTATTTGAATCTCTAGTTGAGTTAGAAGTAATCTGTTAGGTTAAGTCATAAAACAATCTGCGTATTTTGTTTAGGCTAAATATCGAGTCGATAGGTCACTACTAGTACTTGATTTATTCCTTGTGTTCGATACTCGTTTACTCACTTTACTGCACTACAAATGATAGGTCCACTGCCTATCGCACGTCGGTGATAGTAATTAGGTATTCGTTTTTAATTATTACTTGTCGCACTTTTCATTCACACACCACGTGTCGATCAAGTTTTTGGCGCCGTTGCCGGGGAATAAGTTGATATTAGGAACACCGTAGTTCGGTAATTTAGCCACTTTTATTTTGACGTTTTCTTTGTCTTTGCTATTTGCGTCATTAGTGTTAACTTCGTTATAAGTTTTCCTACGTGAGTCTCGTATTATTTTCGACGTTTATTTTTCCTTGCTAATTTTTGTTTACACGTCTTGAAGGTACGATTCAGCGGTGAATGACCTAAAGCCATCCATCGGGTCCCATCGTCGACGCAGATCCGGATTTTGAGCGAAAGTTGCGAAGGAAGCTTAAGTACAATATCGAAGGAGTTTCCACCAGCTCTCAGGATCCTTTAGTTTGCTATTCAGAGGATAGTTCGCAGGAGTCAACCCAATACTCTCGTGTAGGGGCATCCGTAGACAGCCCAAACACGGAAGTAACCATGGCAGACCACCGAGTGCCCGTCCATCACATTCTAGAGGAGGAGCCATCACTTCAGGACCTCCTCAAGAATGCCGCTCTAGGTGGTACCGAGTCGGCGATTGTCATTCCACCGATAGAGAACAATAACTTCGAGCTGAAGTACTCTTGGCTTCAGATGATCTTTCAGACGGCCCAGTTCGAGGGCAACCCAGATGACGACCCGTACTCCCATCTGAAGGCGTTTCTGACGGTGACCGACACTATCAAGATCAACGGTGTCCCAGGCGATGCAATCAAATTGATGCTATTTCCGTTCTCGCTCAAGTTCAGAGCGAGAGACTGGTTGGATATGTTGCCGCCCAGATCGATCACTACCTGGGAGGAGATGCGAGCCGCCGTCATCAACCACTACTTCCCACTCACAAAGGTGTTAAGATTGAAGACGGAGATTTCTCTGTTCCACCAGAACGATTCCGAAAACTTGTATGAGGTGTGGGAGCATTACAAGGCGCTACTGAAGAGGTGCCCATAACACGGGATGTCGAAGGCAGCCCAGATCAACCGATTCCACGAGGGGCTCAATGATCAGATGGTCCATATGTTAGACGGAGCCGCAGGAGGAGGGCTCGTGAAGCTCAACGCCACCGACGCGTGGAATTTGATTGTGGACTACTCGACGAACAGTTTCATGAGGGGCAATGCCCGGATGAAGACACCCGGTGTGTTTGGAGTTAGCGAGGAGACGGCCACTAATGCCAAGATCGAGGCGCTCCAGCAGCAAATCGCTTGGACGAACTCACAGTTGCAGACGGTGATTGGTGCATTACTTCCCAAGTCCGGGCAGACTCAGCCCGTGAATGCCGTGACGACCACCGCACCGACGCAGCATACACCTTACGTGCCCTTGTGCGGAATTTGCGGCGCAGCCCACGAGACCTCAGAATGCCAACTTGAGCAGCCGCTGGAGCACATAGACTACATGGGCAATTACCAAGGTGGCCAGCGAAGCTTCCAGCCTCGGGCACATCCAAACCTGGCGTACGGGAATCAGAACCACCAGGGGCAAGGACCGCCTGGATTTCAGCCTAGGTCGTCCGAATTCCAGAACGGGGCGCCACGCCAATATCAGAACGCACCCGCAGGAGGATCCGATGACATGAGAGAGATGAAGGATATGATGAAGGTGCTCCTCACGAACTTCAGCAGCACAACCGCAGCCCACGAAAGCCGAATGACAAAGATGGAGGAATACATGGAGGCGAATGATATCCGTGCTCAGAATACAGACGCCTCGATCAAGAGGTTGGAGCAACAAGTGGGGCAACTAGCACAGCAAATGGCGGGGCGAAATCAAGGATCACTCCCGAGCTACACCGAGAGAAACCCCAAGGAGTATTGCAATGCGGTAATCCTGAGAAGCGGGAGAGGATTACAAGAAGCTCCCACCAAGCAGAATTTAAAGGAGAAAGTCGATTTCGAGGGCCACGACGAGCCAGAAGTGGAGGAAAGTAAGGGCGACGGAGTCGAGAAGGTCAAGGATGACGAGAGAAAGACGCGACCATTCGTGAAGCCGTATCAACCAAAGATCCCATATCCAGCTCGGTTGAGGGGAGCTGCACCTGAAAAAGAGAAGGTTCAACCTAAAAAGGAGGAGGCTGCACCCGAAATAGAAAAAGCGAGGGAGAACGAGCGGCCACTAGTGATGCCGTACCAGCCGAAGATTCCCTATCCAACACGGTTGAAGAAGGACAAAGAAGAAGCGATAATTGGCAGATTCATGGGTATGTGCAAAGAATTACATATTAACTTACCGTTTGTTGAAGTTATTGCGCAGATGCCCAGTTTCGTTAAGTTCCTGACGGACTTGCTGACGAATCGACGGAAGCTCGAACACGTCTCCACGGTATACCTACGAGGAGAGTGCTCGGCGATACTCCAGAGCAAGATACTGAAAAAACTCAAGGACCCAGGGAGTTTTACTATTCCTTGTCTAATAGGTGATTTAGTTGTTGAGCATGCTTTAGCTGATCTAGGCGCTAGTATAAATTTAATGCCGTACTCCATGTTTAAGCGCTCAGGATTAGGTGAACCACGACCCACTAGAATGAGTATTCAACTGGCCGATAGATCGTTAAAATATCCCCTAGGTGTTATCGAGGATATTCTAGTTAAGGTCGATAAGTTCGTTATCCCTGCTGATTTTGTGATCTTAGACATGGACGAGGATGAAAATGTTCCATTAGTTCTAGGTAGACCATTCTTAGCTACAGGCGAGACCATGATAGATGTTAGGAATGGAACATTAACCTTGACAGTAGACGGTGAAAAAGTTACATTCAATGTGGCTGACACGATGAAAAAAGAGCAAGAAAGATGATAAATGCTATTTCTTAGATGTCTTTGAGCATGATTTTCTCTTTTCCGTGCTGTCACAGGTCAGCGAGCATGATAGGCACACGAATATGGCAATCAATAAGTGTGGGGAGGAGATCGACGAACCCATCATAGCCATCGACGAGAGCATCGAAGAAGTTAAGGACAAGAGCCCAGTCGAGGAGCGACCGCCACTAGAGTTGAAACCGCTGCCCGGCGAAAGGCGACACCTCCAAGGTATAGATGCAGGCGAGGGAAACTTAAGCAAAAAAGAGATGCTGTACCTCGACCTCCAGCCACCCTAAGCGAACGAAAGCACGTCCGGCTAAAGACGGTAAAGGAAGTGCTTCTTGGGAGGCAACCCAGGTTTTATCTATCTAGTATTTTTTTATTATTATGTCTATCATTATTATCATTCATGTTTTTTTTCTGTTATGTTTAGTTTTCCTTTTAGTCATGTCAGGCATCACGAGTCACGATACGACAACCATCACGCGTTTAGTCACGACCACGTCAACATTTTTCGTCAGGGAAGTTTCGTTCTCTTACACCTACTTTTCCCTTTCGTTTATTCAAATTTTACATTGAGGACAACGTACGGCTTAAGTGTGGGGAGGGGAATTTAGGTTGAAAACTTACGTGAAAATTTTAATTTTTTATGACGTGTCTGTGAGCTATAAATTTCGTTGAAAGGCATGGATTATTGAATTCAAGCACGATTTTTGCGCATTATCTTGAGTTAGTCTACATTATTATGAATTCTTGTGAGCAATTAGGATATGCATGACAGATCGAATCATGTCTGCCTGAATAGATATAGCACTGTGTAAAGAGATTCGTACACATAACCCTATTTCGTTGTGAGAGTTTGAGCCTGACGAGCTTATGCTCATTTTTCTTGATTGTGTGGCGTGCCTAGTCTATATCTCTCTAGAACTTGCATGTCTGATGCGTGTTGAAACTAATTTGGTGTGTTAGTGTGAAAATGATGAGGGCATTAGGAATTAAGTCCAGGGCCAGATTTTCCCACCATGACTAACCATTAGCTAGCCACTTTGAGCCTGAGCATATTCGTTTGTTTACCTCATAAATCATATATGCCATTGACCCGAATAAGCCTCCAGAGATTATCTAAACCTGAGTTGATTAGAATAGAGCAGAAGTCGAACTTAAGAGTTACCGTTTCAGTGTATGATTTGATGTTCTTCTCTGCTATTCATGAAATGACTCGTGCCTTACTTGACCGTTTTCTGAAATGACCCGATCCCTTGTATAAGCCTGCCCATAACCCTTTGGCAAGATATAGGTTTCGGTAATAAGTATCCTTAGGTACACGGCATTCGCTGTGACGATGTATTCTATGCGAAAAAAGCCGAACCTTGATGTTTTTAGGGAATAAGGGTAGTGTACAAAGGTAGAGCGTAACTAAGGTGAAAGGGCAGAAAATGAAAGGGAACTGAGTCGAGAGGGTCGGGCAGAAAAGTCTAGGATTTCAGAGCGAGAACGTTGAGTCTTATGTTGGAACGTGTGATTGTCTGTTTGATCATGCTGTGTTCTTTGATAATTTTTGCTTAAGTGTCCTAGCTCTAAGAATAAGTGTTCATTATATATGCTTATCGCTTCATGATTATTCGACCCGTTTCCCCGAAAAGACCCTCAGATTTATACTTGCCACTTTGAATAGTCGAGATGCGATTAACTTGCAAGTTTATGGTAGGGGTTGGACTAGTGCATGAATTGAGCGACTCATCATATGCTAGCCTATACACTTGAGTGAATTGAGTGAATCCTTGCGAGGTATGAGTCTCGATTAGCAGTGAAGGAAGTTTAGGTCAACAAGTGCAAGTCATTAGTGTAATGTCCGTGATTGTTTGCTTGATTCCATTTGTGCTTTCTAGCTTTGATGATAAGTTGTGGACAATCGTGCCGTTATCCTAATTTGATGCCTTATTTGATTTCCCATTTACTTGGGGACAAGCAAATACTTAAGTGTGGGGAGGTTTGATAAACGCATTTCAATGCATTTATCGTAGTATTTAATTGGGATATAATAAGAGCTTAGCAATCAATTTATGTGTTTATTCGTTACATTTACACTCATTTTGTTATTGAAGGAGCTTTGGACGAGTTTCGGGCGAAACGGAGCGAAAACGGGGCAAAGCGGAGCAAAAACGACGAAAACAGGCATGTGTCACGGCCGTGACACATAGTGCACTAGGCCGTGACGTTGGGCAGAGAGTTGGAATGAAGATGGTCATGGCCGTGACCCATAGGAGCAGCAAAATTAGAAAATTCATATCTCTCATTCCAGATCTCAGATTGAGAATCCCTTTGGTCAGCATCAATATTGGCGAGTCTTCTATCTATGGTTAACATTTCAGGTCAATCGGACATCGTTTACCCCTCCATCCGAGAGAAATACGAAACTGCCGCAAAGCTGTTGAGTGGGTCACGGCCGTGACACTACTGCACCAGGCCGTGACGAGCGGCAGTGAGCTCAATTTTTGCCCCGAGAGTGTCACGGCCGTGACCTGTCTTGTCCCAGGCCGTGACAATGTCGAATTTCACTATACAAAGCCCAAATTCGACCCAGAAAGGGCAGAACCGACCAGAGATCAACCCTAATCCCTCTAGAGACGAAAATAGCACATAAGAACGCAGAATCGCGTCCCGGAGCGCAAGAGACGGATCATCGACGAAATCACGCCCAATTGAATGAAGAACGAAGAATCATCGACGCTTCCATCACAGATCACCCGGATATCAAGAATATGAATTCTTCGCCTTTATTCCTTATTTTTTTCGTTGTTTTCCCGTCTATTATGCGTAGCTAATTACCCTTTGTGTTTGGGATTAGATGAACGCTAGGATGTTTCGTAGTTAAGATTTATAATAATCGTGACTATGTGTTTTGACTATTTATCATTCTATGAATTTGTTTCATTGCTTTAATATGTCTTTGTGTTAAAGTAATCGTATGGAAAAACGTTTAGGGCGACAGCTAAACAACGTTTAGGCCGTTCGTAGAAGATAGGAATCGAGTATAGGGCGAAAGCAAATACTCGATCCTCGCCGTTAGTAATTACTGAATCTTAGATCCCCGCGAGCGTTTAGGGCGACAGCAAACTCGCGAGCGGGTAGGATAATTACTGCGATCTAGTCAAGATCACGTAGGAACGATTTTATTGTCTTAGTCGATAACACCTAGCGGGATTCGAATCCCGAGCACATCTTTATTATCTGAAGCTTCGTATCAGTTTTAAGCGTGTTATTTGAATCTCTAGTTGAGTTAGAAGTAATCTGTTAGGTTAAGTCATAAAACAATCTGCGTATTTTGTTTAGGCTAAATATCGAGTCGATAGGTCACTACTAGTACTTGATTTATTCCTTGTGTTCGATACTCGTTTACTCACTTTACTGCACTACAAATGATAGGTCCACTGCCTATCGCACGTCGGTGATAGTAATTAGGTATTCGTTTTAATTATTACCTGTCGCACTTCCGCTCCGTACAATCAAGGACCCGAGGTCGAAGGGCTTTCCAACAATCACATTAACATAAGCTCTGTCTTAGCAATCACCTATAGCAATCCAATGGTCAACAAGATGAGGTTGATGCTTAAGACTAAAGTCAACAAGTTCCATGAAAGGACGCTTAAAGTAATAAGGGAAAACATAGAGAAGAGATAGAAAGAGATTAATAGAGACACTATGTTGCGTATTCACAGGTTCGTGAGAGAACAATCACTCATGATGGAACTACTTGAGACCATCGAGGAGCAACTGGAGGTGAGGAACAACTTAAGGAATTACGAGTATGTGCTGGGCTTGTGCAGGTCAATCTATGCTCGGCGAGGATAGATAGCGGCAATCACACACAAAGGGGGGAGAATGTAGAATACATATTAGACTTGTGCTTTAATTTAATTAGTTGTCTTCGTAGATTGGGGCTTTATTTGTATTTGTCCTTAGATTAGGACCTAACTTGTATTTATACCAAGTTTATTTGGTATAAATACTAGTGTAAGCACTGTGCTTAATAGAGAAATTTAGTCAATTGATCCGAAAGGCTTCTGGCTTTCAAATCCAATTCTAGAGAGAGAAACAACAAGTACTTTCTCTCACTAATCGAGTTCTCTCACAAGTTCTTCAAATTTGACTTTAGGACTTTACCACCTCTTTTTAAAATTGGTACGACTATGTTCCTATTGCCAGATTTCAATGCTCTAAAAGATATCCATTTAATAAAATAAAATTGGGATAGATAAGTAAACGTAAGTTGAGTTTTCGATCGAACTTGAATTCCATACGATTCTAATTGAACTACTTAGGATTGAAGTGTAGGATCTAGGAGTTGATAATTGAGGACCTAACAAAGCCGTTATCGCTAATTAACAGGAAGCGTGAGACTTCTACAGCGACATTTCCCTATAAGAGAGCGTCGCAAATATCAATTCTCAGTTCAGTAAGAAGTGCAAACCGCTAATAGATAGCGTATCGTGGAGACATTACAACAATGTGACGCACGTGGAGAAAAATATATGTGACAGTATCGTAGGAACACTTTAATGCCTGAAGAGACAAAAGAGGACTTAAACCCAGATATTGGGTTTGTGAGCATAAATTGCCGGAGAAAGGACGGGAATTGGCCGAAAAGACGCCTGAACGGTCACAACAATTGGAATTTATTTTTCCAGCTGAAACTCATGCAAACATTGAGTGTGCAGGTTTGAATTTGGACCGTTCATGTGGTGGCATGATGATCAAAGGTTGGGATTTAAAGCTTAAAACTTGCTTTAGCGCTTTTGTAAGTAAGTGAAAGACATTTGCGCAACTTAAGGCGCCTATGGTACAATCACTTGATGTAACAGATCAGCTGTTCTGGAATTTACTGTATAAATATCATTCGACAAAGTGAGAATAAGAGAGAGGTGTCAACTAAGGTTTGTAGTAGGCGTGGGTCTTGTAAACCGTGTTTGAGTTGAAAAAAATCGGAGCTCTATTGGTCCATGGAGTACGCCTGAAGTCGAGGCCAAACCACGTAAATCCTTCGGTGTTTTTGAGCTGCGAATTTGCTCAACTAGGTTAGATCAATTCGTTCACACAATATGGTTAAAAGGCAAGTCGATTGCATATCATTGATCAACATTTCGTGCGTTGAGCCTGAAGAAGTGATGCTATCTTCCCGAAATAGCTGAAACTCAACTAGAAATGGAAATCTTCAAAGGATCGAATGGTTTTGTCTGTGGAAGTTGGAGATGAAGGCTCTTCTGACTGGGGACGACCTTGGGGAGGCTTTGAAAGCTGATAAAGAGATGGAGCTGAAGGATATGATGGAAACATTGAAGAAGAAACTCAAAGAAAGAATATTTAGTTGTAGTTTTGTGTTCGACCGATCAGGTACTTCGCAAGGTCGCAAAGGAGACCTTGGCTCAGATTTTTGGAAGAAACTTGATGAATTGTACATGACGAAGTCCTTGGCTACACGTCTGTACTTGAAGCAAGCTTTGTATACCTTTTGGATGGTAGATGAGAAGGCATTAGAACCTCAAATCATTCAATTATTGAAGTTGATATTAGACTTGGAGAATATTGGTGAGGAGATGAAGGATGAAGATCGAGCTCTTTTATTGTGCCCTGCCTAAGAGTCATGATTACCTCAAGGAGGCTCTGTTGTTTGGCAGGGAAGCATTGAAACATGCGGATGTGCTCTCGGCATTGAGCTCAAGGCAGCTCAGCTCAATAAAAGAAAAATTCAGAAATCTCAGAAAATTAAGGTGCAGTGGATATGTAGTTGTGAAGGATAAATCGAAATTTCTCAAAAGAAGGGCAAAAACAAGAAGGATATGAATGAGGCTATGGGTCGAGTGAGATGCTTTAACTGCCAAGGGAAAGGCCACATTTGAAAGTTTTGCCCAACGAGAGTTGGATAAAACTCGAACCAAAGTAATCACAACGTTGTGGCCCATTTGCGTGTGATGTTTTTGAATATGCTGAGGTTTAAAATGTGTATGAGCATGAGGATAGGAAGAAGTTGGATCCTTGATTCAGGTTGTAGCTTCCATGTGACTTGCAACAAGGATTGGTTTGTTTTAAGGAAACAAAAGGATAGTGAAGCTTGGAAATGCTGGAGTTTGTCAGATTTTGGGTGTTGGTTCTGCAATATTTCAGCTTTGAGTATGGGGTTGTAGGGATTGGGACATCATGTTCATACCTGAGATGAGGAGGAACCTTATTTCTATTGTATGGATGCTACAAACCATATTTGCAGCTGGAAATAGCACAGTTTTGAAACAAGGGAGGCTTTTTTTTTCGAAGGCATAGAATCTCTGTTTTGGAAGGGTGCTCGGTGATGAAAAGCACATATATGGAAAATAGGATGTGGACTATTGAATGAGGTGAATGGGAAACTACAGAAACCTCGTCTTGGGGTGAAGCGATGCCGTTCAAAGCAACTAGTTGGAGCATATGTGACAGAATTTGTTTTGTAAACTTCGACAAAGTGAGCTCGAATTTTGATAACTCTGAGCTCGAGGTGGAAGCAATTCCGCCAAGGAATGAGAGCATGCTCAAGCCACGTATTATTTTGAGCTCTGAAGAGATGAATATGGAGTCGAAACTTGTGATAAAAGTTCAATAAATCTGAGGAAAATGTGGAAAATGAGAAAGTGTGTTTAAACACTACAAAAAATGCGCTTTTAGCGACTACAAAAGGTAGTCGTTAAAACGCAAAATGTAGTCGCTAAAGGTTTACCGACCAAAATACCGAATACAATTTTAGTCGGTATAACGATAGTCGCTAAGTTATGTGTGGTCGGTAATCAGTCGCCACCACCGACTACTAACGATTGCTGTCCGTGATCGGTAAAATACCGACGACCTCCGATGAAATACACGTAAATTTTAATACGGGATTTTGGGTGCAATCAATTTGGTAATTTTGTAAGTTAGGAGGTGTAGGGAAAATGTAAGTTGTGAGACTAAAATATAAATTTCAATAAAATCAAATAACTTTGAAATTCACCAAACAAATAGATTTATAATTGGGCTAGTTGAATATAATAAATTGGGCCACACTTATTTAGTTGCTCAACTTAGGCCCATGTTATTTATTAGAGATAAGCATTGAAAAAAAAGGATTGCTTAGTATTAGAGGAAATCATGTCATCGTAATTCACCATCTTGTCCCATCGTTTATGTTTTCAAGATGTTTAGTATTTATCCAATGTTTTTAACATCAAAAGCCATTAAGTATGAAAACCTAAGAAAAAGTGATCAAGAACGTGAATAAAGTGATCAAGAACGTGAATAAAAAAAAAGAATCTCCAACAAAACTGAAAAGATCAACAAACACCAGGACTAATAAATCGAAGACTGTGATAAGGAAGGTATAACTATCAATCTTATGATCTTTACTCTCACTGTTATATTATTATGGTGTCTTGCGTGATTGTGTTGTATGAAGTTTTCGAATTATAAAATACAGCTTAGAGTTTAGACTCTGGAAAGTGGAAATTCTCGTGTTTGAGTGCTTATTATCATGTGAAGTATGAGTTTGGTGATCTTCGAATAGTGATGTTCATGAGGATTAATAGTCTCGATGAAAGCTGTGTTTTGAATGTATAAATGTCGAAAAAAAACATGATAATTGTAGGAAGATGTCGAGATGTAGTTAGGAAAAATGTCGACATTATTAAGGATACCGATATAGTGGGAAAATCTCGAGATGTAGTTCATGAAGATTTCGGTACCACTATAAACTTCGACATTTATAAAATACTGACAAGAAGATCGACATTGGTAAAATGTCGAGATATGATGATCCTCGACATTTACCTTTTAAGGATCTCGATATTTCTGTTTTAGTGTGATCCCGATAGTGTGTAAAGTTTTCGACATTTATATTGATAGGTCTCGACATTTATAAAACTCGATGTTATTTGATAAGCTCAACATTTATTCCCAACAAAGGATCTCAGCAAGATTAGTAAGATCTCGATAGGCCCTTGATAGTTGTAAGATTTCGATAAGCCTATATAGTTCTCGACATTATTTTAGGGTCTCGACATTAGTATAGATCTCGACATCATCAAGTTAGAAAAGATTTCGACATGATATTCAGTTAATAAATTTTCGGTATTTTAGTGTTTCTTATTCCTAGGGTTTTTGATATTTTAGGGTTTACTTATTTTATTAGGAATTTCATTATTTTTAGTTTTTCGTAAATTTTAGGGTTCTGATAATTTTAGCATTTTCGAAATTTATATGAATTAGTAAAATATATTAATATGAAAATATTTATTATATTCAGAGGATCGATATATACGGACTACACCGGATTTCCTATTTGACTATAGCGGGAGGACAGATAGGTGGATCATCCATCTACGATACGTAAACACAATTATGTGTTTTCATGTGATTATGTGATTTACATGACTTATGTGATTTATATGTTTTACGTACGTTATATATATAATCGTGTTTTATGATATTTTTATATGCATGGCACGTGCATATCACGTTGGAGCGAAAAAAGGTTTGTATCATGATGTGACGATAGGATATGAGATATTGACGTACGGGGTAGAATGAGATGTTTGTGATTGGCGACTCGTAGAGGAGTCGAGGTTGGGCTCACTGGGCACCTGGGGAGAAAGACGTGATCGATTTGTCTACTCGGACGTGATCGATTCGAGTGCATACCACCGGATGGGATTTTTGATTGGTGCGGGAGATATACGACCTGGTAGGAGGACATTGACGTGATCGATCAGTGCACTACCGGCGTAGCTCGCCACGAGACTTGGGGGTGGCCTCCCAGTAGTCTATTGCGCGCGAAGGTGTCGAGCCTAACCTAGGGCCCTGTATTGTGTGAAATAGGAATGTGGGAAAAGAAGAGTGTGCATTATATCATGTTGTGAGATATTGGGATTGGGGTGAGTGTACACTTGCATACATGCATTTTATTCACGTACTGGGCAAATTGCTCAGTGTTTACATGTTGTAGGTACTGAGTCTGACGCGGGTACGCGTCAGGACTGAGGCGGGCTGGTGGTGGTGCTCCACGGACTTTTGAGGGCGGTGCGGTACATGGATGAAGACCTGTGGAGTGGCTTAGGAACTTTTGTTCTTTTGTCATTTGGGGCTTCGGCCCGTGTACAGAAATGACTATGTAGACAGATTGTTATAGTAATGTATATTATTTTAGAAAAAAAGTTTTGATTAGACGGGCCTTCCGCGGCTTACGTTGCGGAAAATCCGCCACTAATCCTAATTAGAAAAGTAGGGTCGCTACTGGTGGTATCAGAGCGTAGGCTTTAGATTCTGAAGACTGTCCATGTATTGCCGCTCAAAAGCCTGGAGAACCAGCCTGGCCTGTAAGTTTAAAGATTGATTATGTGATTACGTGTTTGATACATGTGCTTTCTATGACTGATTCTAGAACTAGTTGAAAATGCCAAGGACACGTAGAGAAGTTGGCATAAGTAGTCGTAGGGCGGGTTCCGAATCCCCACCGAATGAGGACCGCTCTACCATCCATCAATTAACTGATCTGATCCGACGGCAGTCCGATCAGATTAACGATCTCATTCATCATCAAAATTCCTCGGAACGTCACTCATCCCCTGGCCTAGAACGTGCAGAAGCTGCCGGGGAAAGGTTCCGAAGGTTAAACCCCCCTTCATTTGAGGAAGCCGCTGATCCTACCTATGCGGAGGATTGGCTCAGGACTATTGAAAATATGTTCCGTGTCAGTCATCTACCTGATACTGAAAAGGTGACGTGTGCCACCTTTATGTGTGCCACCTTTATGTTACGTGGGAACGCGCGCTACTGGTGGGACACCATTCAGGTGCTCGAAGATCCCACTACTATGACTTGGGAGAGATTCAAAACGCTCTTTCGGGGCAAGTACTTTACCGCACCTGATAGAGCACAGAAGTTGAATGAATTCATCAACCTCAAACAAGGAGGAATGTCAGTGGGCGGATTACATCCGCAAGTTCGAGCAACTTTCGAGGTTTGCGCCACATATAGTGGCTACAGACGAGCTGAATAACTATCATTTTCTGGAAGGTCTCAAACCTGAGATCTTCCGAAGCGTCAGCTATGATACGAAGGAAAAACTTATGCCCGTATCGCTGAACGAGCAATCCTAGCTGAGTAGGCGGAGACTAGAGTTACAAAAGCTCAAGATGCAAAGCGGAGAGCGGAAGGGCAACAAGTAGGAGGAATCAGAAACGTCCACTCTTTGGAAAGAACCTGAATAATCGTGGAAATCAACCAGGCCAGCAGAACTGGAGACCGAGGCCAAACCAAGGACCAACTAATATTTCAAACCGACCCCCAAACATTGTACCTCAGTGTCGACAGTGTGGACGGTACCACTACGGAATATGTCATGGGACAAGACCAAACCAACTCCCCAGTGTTTTCGGTGCGGAAAAATTGGCCACTATGCCAGAGTCTGTAACGAGAAAATACCGCAAGCTTCGAATCACCTTAACCTGACCTCCACCGGTACCAGCACACATTTTTACTTTGACAAACGAGGAGGCTGAAGCAAACCCTTCGGTAGTAACGGGTACGTTAACTATTTATGACGTGCCCACTTCCGTGTTAATCGACTCTGGGCCACACATTCATTTGTGTCGGCCAAATATGTGGAAAAGGTGGGAGTTTCTCCTACCTTATCTGAATGCAATTACATAGTTATTAGGCCGTTCGTAGAAGATAGGAATCGAGTATAGGGCGAAAGCAAATACTCGATCCTCGCCGTTAGTAATTACTGAATCTTAGATCCCCGCGAGCGTTTAGGGCGACAGCAAACTCGCGAGCGGGTAGGATAATTACTGCGATCTAGTCAAGATCACGTAGGAACGATTTTATTGTCTTAGTCGATAACACCTAGCGGGATTCGAATCCCGAGCACATCTTTATTATCTGAAGCTTCGTATCAGTTTTAAGCGTGTTATTTGAATCTCTAGTTGAGTTAGAAGTAATCTGTTAGGTTAAGTCATAAAACAATCTGCGTATTTTGTTTAGGCTAAATATCGAGTCGATAGGTCACTACTAGTACTTGATTTATTCCTTGTGTTCGATACTCGTTTACTCACTTTACTGCACTACAAATGATAGGTCCACTGCCTATCGCACGTCGGTGATAGTAATTAGGTATTCGTTTTAATTATTACCTGTCGCACTTCCGCTCCGTACAATCAAGGACCCGAGGTCGAAGGGCTTTCCAACAATCACATTAACATAAGCTCTGTCTTAGCAATCACCTATAGCAATCCAATGGTCAACAAGATGAGGTTGATGCTTAAGACTAAAGTCAACAAGTTCCATGAAAGGGACGCTTAAAGTATAAGGGAAAACATAGAGAAGAGATAGAAAGAGATTAATAGAGACACTATGTTGCGTATTCACAGGTTCGTGAGAGAACAATCACTCATGATGGAACTACTTGAGACCATCGAGGAGCAACTGGAGGTGAGGAACAACTTAAGGAATTACGAGTATGTGCTGGGCTTGTGCAGGTCAATCTATGCTCGGCGAGGATAGATAGCGGGCAATCACACACAAAGGGGGAGAATGTAGAATACATATTAGACTTGTGCTTTAATTTAATTAGTTGTCTTCGTAGATTGGGGCTTTATTTGTATTTGTCCTTAGATTAGGACCTAACTTGTATTTATACCAAGTTTATTTGGTATAAATACTAGTGTAAGCACTGTGCTTAATAGAGAAATTTAGTCAATTGATCCGAAAGGCTTCTGGCTTTCAAATCCAATTCTAGAGAGAGAAACAACAAGTACTTTCTCTCACTAATCGAGTTCTCTCACAAGTTCTTCAAATTTGACTTTAGGACTTTACCACCTCTTTTTAAAATTGGTACGACTATGTTCCTATTGCCAGATTTCAATGCTCTAAAAGATATCCATTTAATAAAATAAAATTGGGATAGATAAGTAAACGTAAGTTGAGTTTTCGATCGAACTTGAATTCCATACGATTCTAATTGAACTACTTAGGATTGAAGTGTAGGATCTAGGAGTTGATAATTGAGGACCTAACAAAGCCGTTATCGCTAATTAACAGGAAGCGTGAGACTTCTACAGCGACATTTCCCTATAAGAGAGCGTCGCAAATATCAATTCTCAGTTCAGTAAGAAGTGCAAACCGCTAATAGATAGCGTATCGTGGAGACATTACAACAATGTGACGCACGTGGAGAAAAATATATGTGACAGTATCGTAGGAACACTTTAATGCCTGAAGAGACAAAAGAGGACTTAAACCCAGATATTGGGTTTGTGAGCATAAATTGCCGGAGAAAGGACGGGAATTGGCCGAAAAGACGCCTGAACGGTCACAACAATTGGAATTTATTTTTCCAGCTGAAACTCATGCAAACATTGAGTGTGCAGGTTTTGAATTTGGACCGTTCATGTGGTGGCATGATGATCAAAGGTTGGGATTTAAAGCTTAAAACTTGCTTTAGCGCTTTTGTAAGTAAGTGAAAGACATTTGCGCAACTTAAGGCGCCTATGGTACAATCACTTGATGTAACAGATCAGCTGTTC
The DNA here is from genome assembly GCA_027422505.1 of Craterostigma plantagineum. Taxonomy (NCBI): domain Eukaryota; kingdom Viridiplantae; phylum Streptophyta; class Magnoliopsida; order Lamiales; family Linderniaceae; genus Craterostigma; species Craterostigma plantagineum. The sequence continues at coordinate 67,637 of JAPQWV010000712.1, forward strand.
TGGAATTTACTGTATAAATATCATTCGACAAAGTGAGAATAAGAGAGAGGTGTCAACTAAGGTTTGTAGTAGGCGTGGGTCTTGTAAACCGTGTTTGAGTTGAAAAAAATCGGAGCTCTATTGGTCCATGGAGTACGCCTGAAGTCGAGGCCAAACCACGTAAATCCTTCGGTGTTTTTGAGCTGCGAATTTGCTCAACTAGGTTAGATCAATTCGTTCACACAATATGGTTAAAAGGCAAGTCGATTGCATATCATTGATCAACATTTCGTGCGTTGAGCCTGAAGAAGTGATGCTATCTTCCCGAAATAGCTGAAACTCAACTAGAAATGGAAATCTTCAAAGGATCGAATGGTTTTGTCTGTGGAAGTTGGAGATGAAGGCTCTTCTGACTGGGGACGACCTTGGGGAGGCTTTGAAAGCTGATAAAGAGATGGAGCTGAAGGATATGATGGAAACATTGAAGAAGAAACTCAAAGAAAGAGCATATTTAGTTGTAGTTTTGTGTTCGACCGATCAGGTACTTCGCAAGGTCGCAAAGGAGACCTTGGCTCAGAATTTTTGGAAGAAACTTGATGAATTGTACATGACGAAGTCCTTGGCTACACGTCTGTACTTGAAGCAAGCTTTGTATACCTTTTGGATGGTAGATGAGAAGGCATTAGAACCTCAAATCATTCAATTATTGAAGTTGATATTAGACTTGGAGAATATTGGTGAGGAGATGAAGGATGAAGATCGAGCTCTTTTATTGTGCCCTGCCTAAGAGTCATGATTACCTCAAGGAGGCTCTGTTGTTTGGCAGGGAAGCATTGAAACATGCGGATGTGCTCTCGGCATTGAGCTCAAGGCAGCTCAGCTCAATAAAAGAAAAATTCAGAAATCTCAGAAAATTAAGGTGCAGTGGATATGTAGTTTGTGAAGGATAAATCGAAATTTCTCAAAAGAAGGGCAAAAACAAGGATATGAATGAGGCTATGGGTCGAGTGAGATGCTTTAACTGCCAAGGGAAAGGCCACATTTGAAAGTTTTGCCCAACGAGAGTTGGATAAAACTCGAACCAAAGTAATCACAACGTTGTGGCCCATTTTGCGTGTGATGTTTTTGAATATGCTGAGGTTTAAAATGTGTATGAGCATGAGGATAGGAAGAAGTTGGATCCTTGATTCAGGTTGTAGCTTCCATGTGACTTGCAACAAGGATTGGTTTGTTTTAAGGAAACAAAAGGATAGTGAAGCTTGGAAATGCTGGAGTTTGTCAGATTTTGGGTGTTGGTTCTGCAATATTTCAGCTTTGAGTATGGGGTTGTAGGGATTGGGACATCATGTTCATACCTGAGATGAGGAGGAACCTTATTTCTATTGTATGGATGCTACAAACCCATATTTGCAGCTGGAAATAGCACAGTTTTGAAACAGGGGAGGCTTTTTTTTTCGAAGGCATAGAATCTCTGTTTTGGAAGGGTGCTCGGTGATGAAAAGCACATATATGGAAAATAGGATGTGGACTATTGAATGAGGTGAATGGGAAACTACAGAAACCTCGTCTTGGGGTGAAGCGATGCCGTTCAAAGCAACTAGTTGGAGCATATGTGACAGAATTTGTTGTTGTAAACTTCGACAAAGTGAGCTCGAATTTTGATAACTCTGAGCTCGAGGTGGAAGCAATTCCGCCAAGGAATGAGAGCATGCTCAAGCCACGTATTATTTTGAGCTCTGAAGAGATGAATATGGAGTCGAAACTTGTGATAAAAGTTCAATAAAATCTGAGGAAAATGTGGAAAAATGATGAGAAAGTGTGTTTAAACACTACAAAAAATGCGCTTTTAGCGACTACAAAAGGTAGTCGGTAAAACGCAAAATGTAGTCGCTAAAAGGTTTACCGACCAAAATACCGAATACAATTTTAGTCGGTATAACGATAGTCGCTAAGTTATGTGTGGTCGGTAATCAGTCGCCACCACCGACTACTACCGATTGCTGTCCGTGATCGGTAAAATACCGACGACCTCCGATGAAATACACGTAAATTTTAATACGGGATTTTGGGTGCAATCAATTTGGTAATTTTGTAAGTTAGGAGGTGTAGGGAAAATGTAAGTTGTGAGACTAAAATATAAATTTCAATAAAATCAAATAACTTTGAAATTCACCAAACAAATAGATTTATAATTGGGCTAGTTGAATATAATAAATTGGGCCACACTTATTTAGTTGCTCAACTTAGGCCCATGTTATTTATTAGAGATAAGCATTGAAAAAAAAGGATTGCTTAGTATTAGAGGAAATCATGTCATCGTAATTCACCATCTTGTCCCATCGTTTATGTTTTTCAAGATGTTTAGTATTTATCCAATGTTTTTAACATCAAAAGCCATTAAGTATGAAAACCTAAGAACAAAGTGATCAAGAACGTGAATAAAGTGATCAAGAACGTGAATAAAAAAAAAGAATCTCCCCAACAAAAACTGAAAAGATCAACAAACACCAGGACTAATAAATCGAAGACTGTGATAAGGAAGGTATAACTATCAATCTTATGATCTTTACTCTCACTGTTATATTATTATGGTGTCTTGCGTGATTGTGTTGTATGAAGTTTTCGAATTATAAATACAGCTTAGAGTTTAGACTCTGGAAAGTGGAAATTCTCGTGTTTGAGTGCTTATATCATGTGAAGTATGAGTTTGGTGATCTTCGAATAGTGATGTTCATGAGGATTAATAGTCTCGATGAAAGCTGTGTTTTGAATGTATAAATGTCGAAAAAAAACATGATAATTGTAGGAAGATGTCGAGATGTAGTTAGGAAAAATGTCGACATTATTAAGGATACCGATATAGTGGGAAAATCTCGAGATGTAGTTCATGAAGATTTCGGTACCACTATAAACTTCGACATTTATAAAATACTGACAAGAAGATGCGACATTGGTAAAATGTCGAGATATGATGATCCTCGACATTTACCTTTTAAGGATCTCGATATTTCTGTTTTAGTGTGATCCCGATAGTGTGTAAAGTTTTCGACATTTATATTGATAGGTCTCGACATTTATAAAACTCGATGTTATTTGATAAGCTCAACATTTATTCCCAACAAAGGATCTCAGCAAGATTAGTAAGATCTCGATAGGCCCTTGATAGTTGTAAGATTTCGATAAGCCTATATAGTTCTCGACATTATTTTAGGGTCTCGACATTAGTATAGATCTCGACATCATCAAGTTAGAAAAGATTTCGACATGATATTTCAGTTAATAAATTTTCGGTATTTTAGTGTTTTCTTATTCCTAGGGTTTTTGATATTTTAGGGTTTACTTATTTTATTAGGAATTTCATTATTTTTAGGTTTTCGTAAATTTTAGGGTTCTGATAATTTTAGCATTTTCGAAATTTATATGAATTAGTAAAATATTAATATGAAAATATTTATTATATTCAGAGGATCGATATATACGGACTACACCGGATTTCCTATTTGACTATAGCGGGAGGACAGATAGGTGGATCATCCATCTACGATACGTAAACACAATTATGTGTTTTCATGTGATTATGTGATTTACATGACTTATGTGATTTATATGTTTTACGTACGTTATATATATAATCGTGTTTTATGATATTTTTATATGCATGGCACGTGCATATCACGTTGGAGCGAAAAATGGTTGTATCATGATGTGACGATAGGATATGAGATATTGACGTACGGGGTAGAATGAGATGTTTGTGATTGGCGACTCGTAGAGGAGTCGAGGTTGGGCTCACTGGGCACCTGGCGGAGAAAGACGTGATCGATTTGTCTACTCGGACGTGATCGATTCGAGGTGCATACCACCGGATGGGATTTTTGATTGGTGCGGGAGATATACGACCTGGTAGGAGGACATTGACGTGATCGATCAGTGCACTACCGGCGTAGCTCGCCACGAGACTTGGGGGTGGCCTCCCAGTAGTCTATTGCGCGCGAAGGTGTCGAGCCTAACCTAGGGCCCTGTATTGTGTGAAATAGGAATGTGGGAAAAGAAGAGTGTGCATTATATCATGTTGTGAGATATTGGGATTGGGGTGAGTGTACACTTGCATACATGCATTTTATTCACGTACTGGGCAAATTGCTCAGTGTTTACATGTTGTAGGTACTGAGTCTGACGCCGGTACGCGTCAGGACTGAGGCGGCTGGTGGTGGTGCTCCACGGACTTTTGAGGGCGGTGCGGTACATGGATGAAGACCTGTGGAGTGGCTTAGGAACTTTTGTTCTTTTGTCATTTTGGGGCTTCGGCCCGTGTACAGAAATGACTATGTAGACAGATTGTTATAGTAATGTATATTATTTTAGGAAAAAGTTTTGATTAGACGGGCCTTCCGCGGCTTACGTTGCGGAAATCCGCCACTAATCCTAATTAGAAAAGTAGGGTCGCTACTGGTGGTATCAGAGCGTAGGCTTTAGATTCTGAAGACTGTCCATGTATTGCCGCTCAAAAGCCTGGAGAACCAGCCTGGCCTGTAAGTTTAAAGATTGATTATGTGATTACGTGTTTGATACATGTGCTTTCTATGACTGATTCTAGAACTAGTTGAAAATGCCAAGGACACGTAGAGAAGTTGGCATAAGTAGTCGTAGGGCGGGTTCCGAATCCCCACCGAATGAGGACCGCTCTACCATCCATCAATTAACTGATCTGATCCGACGGCAGTCCGATCAGATTAACGATCTCATTCATCATCAAAATTCCTCGGAACGTCACTCATCCCCTGGCCTAGAACGTGCAGAAGCTGCCGGGGAAAGGTTCCGAAGGTTAAACCCCCCTTCATTTGAGGAAGCCGCTGATCCTACCTATGCGGAGGATTGGCTCAGGACTATTGAAAATATGTTCCGTGTCAGTCATCTACCTGATACTGAAAAGGTGACGTGTGCCACCTTTATGTGTGCCACCTTTATGTTACGTGGGAACGCGCGCTACTGGTGGGACACCATTCAGGTGCTCGAAGATCCCACTACTATGACTTGGGAGAGATTCAAAACGCTCTTTCGGGGCAAGTACTTTACCGCACCTGATAGAGCACAGAAGTTGAATGAATTCATCAACCTCAAACAAGGAGGAATGTCAGTGGCGGATTACATCCGCAAGTTCGAGCAACTTTCGAGGTTTGCGCCACATATAGTGGCTACAGACGAGCTGAATAACTATCATTTTCTGGAAGGTCTCAAACCTGAGATCTTCCGAAGCGTCAGCATGTATGATACCGAAGGAAAAACTTATGCCCGTATCGCTGAACGAGCAATCCTAGCTGAGTAGGCGGAGACTAGAGTTACAAAAGCTCAAGATGCAAAGCGGAGAGCGGAAGGGCAACAAGTAGGAGGGAATCAGAAACGTCCACTCTTTGGAAAGAACCTGAATAATCGTGGAAATCAACCAGGCCAGCAGAACTGGAGACCGAGGCCAAACCAAGGACCAACTAATATTTCAAACCGACCCCCAAACATTGTACCTCAGTGTCGACAGTGTGGACGGTACCACTACGGAATATGTCATGGGACAAGACCAAACCCAACTCCCCAGTGTTTTCGGTGCGGAAAAATTGGCCACTATGCCAGAGTCTGTAACGAGAAAATACCGCAAGCTTCGAATCAACCTTTAACCTGACCTCCACCGGTACCAGCACGCATTTTTACTTTGACAAACGAGGAGGCTGAAGCAAACCTTCGGTAGTAACGGGTACGTTAACTATTTATGACGTGCCCACTTCCGTGTTAATCGACTCTGGGGCCACACATTCATTTGTGTCGGCCAAATATGTGGAAAAGGTGGGAGTTTCTCCTACCTTATCTGAATGCAATTACATAGTTACCCTACCACACGGTGATCCGACACGCACTAACCAAGTGCTGGGAGGATGTTTTGTGAACATTGAGGGTAGAGATCTGAGCGTCGACTTGATTGTGATCCCAAGAAGGTCGTAAAATTTCAACTGCCCGAAGAAGAGGTGTTCACTTTTTCGAGAAAAACTACTTTGAATCGTATTCCGCGAATCTCTGCGCTGAAGGCTCAACGACTGTTGAGGTCGGTTGTGAGTCTTATTTCGTATAGGCGGTAAAGGCAGAGGAGTTACCTCAGCCAGAACTGAAGGACGTACCGATAGTCAATGAGTATATTGATGTATTTCCCGATGATCTCCCGGGGTTACCCCTGATTCTAAAGCTCCTTATCGCCTAGCGCCGAACGAACTAAAGGAGTTGAAAGAACAGCTAGAGGACTTGTCGCAGAAAGGGTTTATTCAACCCAGCTTTTCACCGTGGGGAGCACCAGTCCTATTCGTGCGAAAGAAAGACGGGTCGATGCGACTATGCAATAGACTATCGAGAGTTGAACAAGATTACGATCAAGAATAAATACCCATTAACAAGGATCGATGATCTGTTCGACCAACTACAGGGCGCTACGGTATTCTCGAAAATCGATCTCCGTTCGGGATACCATCAGTTAAAGATTAGGGAGACAGATGTTCCTAAAACCGCATTCAGTACAAGGTACGGCCATTACGAGTTTCTGGTCATGCCTTTTGGACTGACAAATGCTCCAGCTGCTTTTATGGACTTGATGAATCGGGTCTTTAAAGACTATCTCGATCGTTTCGTAATCGTCTTTATTGACGATATCCTGATCTATTCTAAGACGAAGGAAGAACACGAGAGTCATTTACGAATCGTCTTAGGAATATTGCGTGAGAAACAGCTCTACGCCAAATTCAAGAAGTGCGAATTTTGGCTTGAGCAAGTAGCCTTCTTGGGACACGTGATTTCCGGAAGTGGAATCTCTGTGGACCCGAGTAAGATTGAGGCCGTGAACAATTGGCCACGACCAACTACTCCGACCGAGGTCCGAAGTTTCTTAGGACTTCCGGGATATTACCGTAAGCTCATAGCTGACTTCTCTAGCATTGCCTCGACTCTGACGAACTTGACTAGGAAGAACGTACCTTTCAAATGGTCTGAAGCGTGCGAACAAAGCTTTCAGGAATTGAAGAACCGACTCACTTCTGCTCCCATCCTAATAATACCTTCGGGAACGGGAGGATTCTCCGTCTATAGTGATGCCTCGAAGAACGGACTGGGATGCGTGCTAATGCAGAATGGGAAGGTGATCGCTTATGCTTCACAACAACTAAAAGAATACGAAAAGAACTACCCAACCCACGACTTATAACTTGCAGCAGTCGTCTTTGCCTTGAAGATTTGGAGACACTACCTGTACGGAGAAAGGCGCGAAATCGTTACAGACCATAAGAGTCTGAAATATTTCTTCACCCAGAAAGAGCTGAATACGAGGCAACGACGATGGCTGGAGCTTGTAAAAGACTACAACTGCGTTATCAATTATCATCCGGGCAAAGCGAACGTAGTCGCAGATGCGCTCAGTCGAAAGGCGATGAGTACGGAATTGCAGAGACTAGGAGTGGAAATAGTCAATTTAGGCGAAGTCGAGACGAAACTAGCAGCGCCGACTCTACAGCCTACGTTGCTAGAACAAATTCAAAAAGCACAAGAAGGGGATGAATTTTACCTGAAAGCCAAGGACGCACTACCCGAAGACTTTGAAACCCGGGCAGATGGAACTTTATTATACAAGAATCGGCTATACGTGCCCAACGACGAGGAGTTACGACGAACGATAATGACAGAAGCCCACACAACAACATACTCTATACATCCGGGAGCTACAAAGATGTACCAAGATTTGCGGATGATATACTGGTGGCCGGGAATGAAGAAGGATATCGCCACGTTCGTAAGTAGACGCATGACATGCCAACTGATCAAAGCAGAACACCAGCGACCAGCTGGAACTTTACAGCCATTACCGATACCCGAATGGAAATGGGATCACATCACGATGGATTTCGTCGTTGGCTTACCTAAAACGACGAAAGGCCACGATGCCATTTGGGTGATTGTTGATTGCCTAACCGAATCAGCCCATTTCATTCCCATTAGCTCTACTTTTTCTATGGAACGATATGCCGAATTGTACATTCAGGAAATTGTTCGACTCCATGGAATCCCAATCTCCATCGTCTCGGATCGAGATTCGAGATTTCTATCCAATTTCTGGCAGAGCCTACAGAAAGCGATGGGTACGAAGCTCTCGTTCAGTACTGCGTACCATCCTCGGACCGACGGACAGTCTGAACGGACGGTCCAAACCCTTGAGGACATGTTACGAGCGTGCGTGCTAGACTTCAAGGGAAACTGGAGTAAGTACTTGCCGCTAATCGAATTTTCCTACAATAATAGCTTCAATGCTACGATCGGGATGGCATCATACGAGGCATTATACGGGCGCAAATGCCGATCCCCAGTCCATTGGGATGAAATCGGCGAACGAGCATTATTAGGACCTGATATGATTCGAGAAACAACACAAGCAGTGACCAAAATCCGAGAAAGAATGCGAACGGCTCAGAGTCGACAGAAAAGTTACGCAAATCATAGGAGACGACCATGGGAATTCGCAGAGAACGACCAAGTATTTTTGAAGATTTCCCCGATGAAAGGAGTGAAGCGATTTGGAAAGAAGGGCAAGCTAAGTCCAAGATACATAGGCCCATTCAAGATTATCAGACGAGTCGGTGAAGTTGCATACCAGTTGGAATTACCGACTTCCCTGTCACAAGTTCACGATGTATTTCACGTATTGACGTTACGAAAATACGTCGCGGACCCGAGTCATGTAATTCAGAACGAGCTTCTTTATCAACAGCTCAAGCCTGACTTGAGTTACGAAGAAAAGCCCGTAGAAATTTTGATGTACGAATCGAAACGACTACGGAATAAGACTATTCCGTTAGTTAAGGTTTTGTGGCGGAACCAATCAGTTGAGGAAGCCACTTGGGAGCGTGAGGGTGATATGAGAGTTCGTTATCCCGAGTCATTCCATTTGGCATAATTTCGGGGACGAAATTCTTTTAAGGGGGGAGGATGTAATACCCGTAAATTTTAATACGGGATTTTGGGTGCAATCAATTTGGTAATTTTGTAAGTTAGGAGGTGTAGGGAAAATGTAAGTTGTGAGACTAAAATATAAATTTCAATAAAATCAAATAACTTTGAAATTCACCAAACAAATAGATTTATAATTGGGCTAGTTGAATATAATAAATTGGGCCACACTTATTTAGTTGCTCAACTTAGGCCCATGTTATTTATTAGAGATAAGCATTGACAAAAAAGGATTGCTTAGTATTAGAGGAAATCACGTCATCATAATTCACCATATTGTCCCATCGTTTATGTTTTCAAGATGTTTAGTATTTATCAAATGTTTTTAACATCCAAAACCATTAAGTATGAAAACCTAAGAACAAAGTGATCAAGAACGTGAATAAAGTGATCAAGAACGTGAATAAAAAAAAAAGAAGCTCCCAACAAAAACTGAAAAGATCAACAAACACCAGGACTAATAAATCGAAGACTGTGATAAGGAAGGTATAACTATCAATCTTATGATCTCTACTCTCACTGTTATATTATTATGGTGTCTTGCGTAATTGTGTTGTATGAAGTTTTCGAATTATAAATACAGCTTAGAGTTTAGACTCCGAAAAGTGGAAATTCTCGTGTTTGAGTGTTTATATCATGTGAAGTATGAGTTTGGTGATCTTCGAATAGTGATGTTCACGAGGATTAATAGTCTCGATGAAAGCTGTGTTTTGAATGTATAAATGTCGATACATGATAATGTAGGAAGATGTCGAGATGTGTTTAGGAAAAATGTCGACATTATTAAGGATACCGATATAGTGGGAAAATCTCGAGATGTAGTTCATAAAGATTTCGGTACCACTATGAGCTTCGACATTTATAAAATACTGACAAGAAGATCTCGACATTGGTAAAATGTCGAGATATGATGATCCTCGACATTTACCTTTTAAGGATCTCGATATTTCTGTTTTAGTGTGATCTCGAAAGTGTGTAAAGATTTCGACATTTATATTGATAGGTCTCGACATCTATAAAACTCGATGTTATTTGATAAGCTCAACATTTATTCCCAACAAAGGATCTCGGCAAGATTAGTAAGTTCTCGATAGGCCCCTGATAGTTGTAAGATTTCGATAATCCTATATAGTTCTCGACATTATTTTAGGGTCTCGACATTAGTATAGATCTCGACATCATCAAGTTAGAAAAGATTTCGACATGATATTTCAGTTAATAAATTTTCGGTATTTTAGGGTTTTCTTATTCCTAGGGTTTTTGATATTTTAGGGTTTACTTATTTTATTAGGAATTTCATTATTTTTAGGTTTTCGTAAAATTTAGGGTTCTGATAATTTTAGCATTTTCAAAATTTATATGAATTAGTAAATATATTAATATGAAAATATTTATTATATTCAGAGGATCGATATATAGGGACTACACCGGATTTCCTATTTGACTATAGCGGGAGGACAGGTAGGTGGATCATCCATCTACAATACGTAAACACAATTATGTGTTTTCATGTGATTATGATTTACATGACTTATGTGATTTATATGTTTTACGTACGTTTTATATATAAATCGTATTTTATGATATTTTTATATGCATGACACGTGCATATCACGTTGGAGGGAAAAATGGTTGTATCATGATGTGACGATAGGATATGAGATATTGACGTACGGGGTAGAATGAGATGTTTGTGATTGGCGACTCGTAGAGGAGTCGAGGTTGGGCTCACTGGGCACCTGGCGGAGATAGACGTGATCGATTTGTCTACTCGGACGTGATCGATTCGAGGTGCATACCACCGGATGGGATTTTTGATTGGTGCGGGAGATATACGACCTGGTAGGAGGACATTGGCGTGATCGATCAGTGCACTACCGGCGTAGCTCGCCGCAAGACTTGGGGGTGGCCTCCCAGTAGTCTATTGCGCGCGGAGGTGTCGAGCCTAACCTAGGGCCCTGTATTGTGTGAAATAGGAATGTGGGAAAAGAAGAGTGTGCGTTATATCATGTTGTGAGATATTGGGATTGGGGTGAGTGTACACTTGCATACATGCATTTTATTCACCTACTGGGCAAATTGCTCAGTGTTTACATGTTGTAGGTACTGAGTCAGACGCCGGTACGCGTCAGGACTGAGGCGGCTGGTGGCGGTGCTCCACGGACTTTTGAGGGCGGTGCGGTACATGGATGAAGACATGTGGAGTGGCTTAGGAACTTTTGTTCTTTTGTCATTTTGGGGCTTCGACTCGTGTACAGAAATGACTATGTAGACAGATTTTTATAGTAATGTATATTATTTTAGGAAAAAGTTTTAATTAGACGGGCCTTCCGCGGCTTACGTTGCGGAAATCCGCCACTAATCCTAATTAGAAAAGTAGGGTCGCCACATCCGACTGAGACATGTGGTCGGAAAAGTTCTGACTACGGCGACAACAAATGCAGTCGTTATATTGCGACTACTAGCGCAACTACATGTTAGTCGCTAGTTACCGACTCTGCCGTGGTCGCTGAAGTCCGACTACATTGCGACTACAATTGTAGTCGGTAACTCGGCGACTACATTTGCGACTGATGTGTAGTAGGTACGTGGTCCACTTTCCGACGTCTCTTCCGACCGGCTGACGTACTTTGTAGTCGCCAAATTCGTTTTTTTTATTTATTTATTACAGCTAATTAATTAATTATATAAAAATAAACTAATTACAAATCCAAATTAAGGGAAAATTCACTAAAAATACATCCACATGTCGAATACATAAACAAAATAAAATAAAAAGTCGTTTCAACAATGTCACAACCGACAAATACTAATAGCAACTAATAACTAGGCCATGCCGTGACCTAAACGAAGATTGGAAACGAAGATTTTAAATCTTATATTGTGAAAGGACAATCTTTGGGAGAAACGAAGATTGGAAACATGAAAAGACAAGTTGGTTCCAAGTGGGAAGTTTAAATCTCTTTTTGAGGATCAAAGCTCCTAAGGGAGCTTGATGACCAACAAAGTTCACACATGAATCGAGGTGGAGCTTCGATTGAAAGCTGCAAGGGAATTAATGATCGAATGCTGAAAATTCCTAAAGCTTGGAAAAGGTGATGGCTGTTGTTCTGATATAATCTCGCGGCGCATATAACTTGCGTGTGGGCTTTAGAGGAGGAGCTCCAGGAAGCATTTGCGAGTTCTAGCCTCAAAGTGGAGTTTGTTGAGAATGTGAGCTTAAACTCACCGGAGAAAGGACGAGAATTGGCCGGAAAGGCGCCTGAACGATCACAACTATTGGAAATCATTGTTCAGCTGAAAACTCATGTAAATGATGAGTTTATGCAGGTTGAATTGGAACCATTTGATGTGGCGCGCTTGATGATCAAAGGCTGTGAAAGCTGAAAAGTTGCTTTTATAAGTTAGAGAAGAACGTTGTACAACTTAAGGAGCCTATGGCACAATCACTTGATGTAGCGGATCAGAAGTTGTTCTGGAATTTGCTGTATAAATGTCAGACTTACAATGTTCAACTAGTCACTTTCACGAGCTCACATCTTTCTTTAGGGTGAGAATTAGTGAGAGATATCAACTAGACGTAGAGGTTTTGTAAACCATGGTCGAGTTGAATAAAATCGGAGCTTTGTTGGTCCGTGGAGTAGGCCTGAAGCCGAAGGCCAAACTACGTAAATCCTATTCTCATTTTTTGTGTTTTTGAGTTGTGAATTTGCTTCGATTGAGCTCGAAATTGCTCGATTAGTTTAGACAAATTCGTACACGCATAAACATGGTTGAAAGGCATGTCGATTGCAGCTCATTGATCAACCAAGACAAGACTTGGTTGAACTTAGAATGAGGCCTGCTAGCACCGATTGAAAAGAGAAATAAGACATTTCTTCCTCCTGCTTGATTTACACTTAGTAGGGCTGAGAAGGCAGTTTCTGCTAATGCTTTAAAGGTATTAAAGTCCCCCTCCGGATATGCTACTAATATAAAAAGATATGTCTCGTTTAAGGACATAAAGCTAGTGGGATATAAGTCTCATGACTGTCACCAATTGATATAACACCTATTGCCAATCGCAATTCATGGTAATGCCGAAGCACGTTCGATAGTGCATTTCGAAATGATTTTTCATAGTACATCTCATCGTTCACTTAGTATATGAGAAATCAACTATTGTGCTCCGGTATACATGAGATACGTGTATCCATTTGAATGCTATATGAAGATCCTCAACGGATATGTTAGAAATCGATATCGACCAGAAGGTAGCATTGTCGCAGGATACACACAGAGGAATGTGTTGAGTTTTTCAATATATTTAGTGAATGTGAATGAGATAGGGTCGCCTACTTCTCTACACGATGGACGACTAGGAGTTAAAGCGGTGACAAAAACCACAATATCGAACATTATCTCGAGTTATGGGAGTCTGCACAGTTCTATGTATTGTGGCATATGCATCCTTTCCTGGAGGAACACACGGCTACCCTACAACAAAATTTGAGTTATGGTTGATAAAAGAGCATTACCGATCATTTCTTGGTTGGTTCAGAACCAGGGATATGTATAAACCGGCTCAAATTGTATCCAAATGATCAAATGGCTCGTGTGGGGACCTTAATGAAATGTCAACATATGAAGGCTAAGACTTTACTGGGTACACTTTTATACAAAGACTAGACGATAGAAGTGCATCACAACACAATGGGTACCATTATTGCTTTGTCTAGGCATGTCGAGTAATCAAAGTTCATATTATGGGTTTATCGAAGAAATCTTTGAACTCGTCTACACAAATGATGTAAAGTTTGTTTACATCGTTGTAAATGAGTTGATAATAGACGACGTGTTCAGATTGATAATGAAATGGGATTTATAATGGTTGATTTGTCTAAATTGGCTATGTGGATGATCTTTTCTTTGTCGCAACTCGAGCTACACAATTATTTTCTATGAGTGTGATCCTGTCAATAGTGGATGGCAAAATGGTCTTCAAGGGAAGCAAAGTGTTGTTGGCATCGGTGATATGGACGATGAAGAAATTTGACAAAACCTATGACACGTTCTCATTTCCGACCGGTGTGGAACATGTTCCTATTGTACATGACGATACAACTTGTCGTATGTTACTATTCCAAATCACGACGAAGGACTATATTGTTAATAATAGAAAGTGAACATCTCCAACATTTGTAAGTAATATAAATTACAAGTACATTATTTTAAACATTACATGTAAATTATAATATTACTCATTTTATATTTCAGGTATATATCTCTATTGATGTCTTTAGAGCAACCCATGTATAATTAGGCTAGCACGGATTCTAGCCGGACGATCAGCCAGGTGACGAGGGCACAAGTGCCCGACTTTGTCACAAATTGTCGTCATATTGATCGGGGCTGAAAGAGACGCTTGGAGGACATTAAGGTAAATTTCATAATTATTACTGATATCTTTTCCACATTATTTACTAATATTTATTTGCAGCGCCATTGGAGGTTGACCGAGTCCGATGCCGTTAAGGGAAAGGTTCTTAAAAAAGCCGGTGAACTTCGAAAGAATTGGTAACATAAATACAATCAAAAAGAGCAAGTCAAAGGCCAAACCCCACTCTAATTGATGAATATGAAAACATCGATAAGGACGGAATAACGAGATGGAGGGATTTTAGGGATACATATGAGTTTCAGGTACAACTTTTGGTACGTATCTAGTACTTTTAACATATAACTAATTTTGGTACTTATCTAATTCTGGTACTTCTAACTAGTTTTTGCAGGAAATTAGTGAGAAGGCTAGACAAAGCTGGCTTTCACAATATTTTCCCACATCATCTCGGCACATCGGGCTACAGAGGAAAGATGGCTCAATGGGAAACCGAGCACCCGTTGCAGCATATTGTCGACTTTCCCAAGAATTTGGTTCCGTTGTTGTCCACCGGCAATGATACGACAAAAAATGTCATTAGAGCTAGGACGAAGAAAAGAGACGAGGGAGGCTACGTCATTGATGGTGACGCTAATTGGGATCTCGCAGAAAACGTTGTAAGCATTATTCAATTATATTTCATATATTATGTATTAATATTCATTTGGTCAAGCACGGTTGCATGAACAAGAGAGTCAAGCGCAGTTTGTCCCCGTGACATAGCACGATGCATTGCCAATGCTATTGGGAAGCCCATCATCCCGGACGGGTTAGGGGTGTCGGGAAGCACGGGACTATTTGTTGTGTGTTTGGCAATCCATCCAAGGGATCGAGGGATGTTATTTGACTAAGGTCTATGTGGATCCAATGAGGGTGAAGTGCCGAGGTGATGGATCAAGTGATGGCTAAGATGAGGGCCAAAATGGGAATTTCGATGCCTAACCTCGAGCAAGTAGTGAACATGAGCTACTGGTCCCGACACCCCTTGCAGTATTCGAATTTCTCATGACTCATCCATCGAACCATTTCCTACATATATAGTAGCAGTAAGCATTATGTTTATTATGACCTAGTTGATATTGCATTTAACATTGCTTATCTATTTTATGTACCCTAAGGTTGAGCATAGGACTATTTGAGTCCTAGACGGTTTTAAAATTCATAACGTGGAACATGCGCAGGAAAATATTAAGGTCTCGATCTCATTACTTTCGGAAAGGAAACTGTCTACCTTCTGGTAATCACAATTCACGACGCTACGTGCAATGGCCCAGAGAGTTTGCACTTTCACCAGATAAGGGAAGAGTTACATTAAATATGAAATCTACTTATAGTTTATAAAAAAAAATATATAATTTTATATATTAGCCACTTCCTCCTCCACATAAGGCTTACATGCGAAAAGGGAAGTCTCCAATCAAAACGCCAAATATTGGGAAGATGATATTGCAAGCCTCGATAGGAGCGCGGTTGTTAGTCTAGGGTGATCATTTTCGGTTTTTACTCGACTCCCTCGTATCCCTTCAGGATCGACTGCATGCATCGTTCACCTATGACACGAAGGATGTGTATTACAGTTCTGGAGACATATTCCGACGCGTCAGTTTGGATTCCGCGGTCCTTCAGTTTTTCATGAGGCATTTTCTTTTTTGATTAAACATGTTATTTACTTAAATAATTGTCGGACAAATGAAGGTGTCTACATACCAGGCATTCAACTTCATCAACCCTAACCGCCTAAATTGCATGTTGCTGGAGCGTGCGGACATCAAAGTTGACTACTTGGCCGAAGATTTTAGAAGATTGTACACGACATACAATTATTTTTGTGCTCCTTGTTGTCCAAGGTAATATTATAATATATTTGTCATACATTAAAAGTTTATGTCCGATATATACTTTATCATGATTATTTATGTGTTTACTTAGCGGTCATTGGTTATTGTTGGTCACCGACTTTACGACGAACATCGTGTTCCTGTTCCATCCAATGGCACCAAGGGTCGGCGTTAGGTGCTTATTGATACGAGATCATATAAACATGTAAGTTTGTATAAAGTAATAAACATCATCTTAGCAAATTTATTGAATTAACGAATCTTATTACATTTTTTCTATTTTCAGGAACATTAAAGATGGCGACTATGCATGGTGCAATTCGAAAGAAGAAGGCTACAAGTTGGAAAGCATGCAAGGTTAGACTTACTTTTATAATCTTTCGAAGTATGGAATATTTTTCCATTATGATGATATCGAATTTACAGTCTTGGTTTGAAATTTATCGTCTACAACAACCAAGCGGTAAGCAAATTGTGTGGCTTTTATGTCATGCAACTTATGTACGATCTTATCAGATTAAGCGGGGGCGGAAATTATAACTTCGCAAATGTGAGAATTTTCAAAGTTTTCAATTGATTCTTATTATGTTTAAATGTTTTAATTGGAAAAGTATTCTTTCCAATGATATAGGTATTGGACGGCATCGCTTATGACGGCATTGGTGGAAGAAGTTGGAGAATTCTGCATAATACTTCAAGAAAATTTGCGTCGTGAGTTAGATGTTTACTATATATGTCATTGTGTACATTGTTGAATTGACTTTATTGCTGAATTTTATGATTAGTTCGATTTAGTTGAATTTGTGTTTGCTTACTGGGTTAAACGTTGGGTTGAATGTTGTGCTGAAATGTTTCGTTTGAAACAGGTTTGTCTGGATAACGAAAAACAACGCAAATATATATATATAAAAAAGTAACGGTGGCAATGTGAACTGTCTCCGAAACGGGAGTATGGGCGATGGTTTCTAATAACAATCATCGTGAAAAGAAGGTTAGGCAACTGATGTAGGGAAAAACCGTCACCGATAACACCACAACGTGCGAGTGTAACCGTCACCTATTTGTTGATGCTTGGGCATCATTGAGCTTGGCCACTCCTCGAAACCGTGTATGCCATAAAAACCGTCACCTTATTTTGTACTAGTGAATGTTCAATTAGGGATGGCAACGCAGTGGGTCTGAAGCGGGTTTGGCAGGACACGAGACCCGCCTCGATCACTACAAAACAAACGTGTTTTAGCGACTACAAAAATTAGACGCTAAACATCAAAAGTAGTCGCTATATGAAGTTAGCGACTACATTAGCGACTAAAAGTTGTAGCCGCTATAAGCGTTGTCACTAAACCGAAATGGTCAGAAAACTAGTCGCAAATGGCGACTAAGACGGTGACTATGACATTTTGTAGTTGTCAAAAGTATAGAGGCTACATGCCCACTACAATTGTAGTCGGTATTCTTCTATTTTTTTCAAGTTTTAATTTCAATATTATTTATTGATAAATTAACTTAAAATAAATTACAGCGGAAATAAATTTCATTAATATATAGTAAAATCAATATACATGAAATCAACAAAAAAAATTATTCAACTACACAACAAGAAAAATTTCATGACCCGAGCTACAACCGTCAGAAAGTTCATCCTTCTTTCCTCTTAAAATCAAATGTCGTCGACAAAACGAGCAACACCAAGATCTGAAAAACTGCAATTGAAACACAACGTTTAAGAACATCGACATTCGATTCAAATTGGAAAAGAAAACAAAAGCAATTCATCGAAGCAGCTTGCATACCTTCTCTAAATTCTCTAAAAGCAAGTCGGCATTTTCGTTGTCCAACTTCGTCCAAACCTTTTTCTTCCAACCTTTCTTTCGACTCGATAATCAACGAAAAATAATGAAACTACATACAAAAGAAAAACTACGTCAATCCATGTCCCCTAGTACACCCGTCGGAAGGAGATCGCGACCCCTCCCTCCTCTTAAATCAAATGTCATCGACATAGCGAGCAACTGATATGTGACGCCTGGGGCCGATGAGGGCGGGGAGTGATCACCGGTGCCAGAGAGACGCACGGACAAGGAGCGGCTTCTAGGCGAAGCGATACATGAATGAACCGATGCCACACCCGAATGAGAGGGGATCCTGAGACTGACAATGTATGGGCGTGTCAGGCTATGAATCGTATAAGAGAATTTATAGTAGTACTCACATCATCATCGACCTACATGTTCGTGAGTCCATCCATATGAACTTCAAAGTTAAGCGTACTTGACTTGGGGCAATCTTTGGATGGGTGACCTCCTGGGAAGTTTGCCCAGGGTGCGTGTGAGTAAGGACAAAGCATGTTGGAAGGTTAAGTGGTTATACAGTGGGGCCAGACTGTTAGTCAAAGTGTGGTGGTACATGAATGAACCGATGCCACACCCGAATGAGAGGGGATCATGAGACTAACAATCTATGGACGTGTCAGGCTAAGAATCGTATAAGAGAATTGATAGTACTACTCATATCACCAATGTCGACCTACCTTTTCTATAGTCCATCCATAGGAACTTCGAAGTTAAGCGTGCTTGACATTGGGCAATCTTTGGATGGGTGACCTCTTGGAAAGAGACAAAGCACGCTGGAAGGTTATATGGTGATACAGTGGGGCCAGACTTTCAGTCGGAGTGTGGTAGGCCCAGCCCCACAAGTCCCGGTAGGGACGAATATTACAAGTAACACCCGGTATGGGACGGGATGTTACACGCTACGTCTGAAAAAGCAGTGATGAAAACACGATGTCTAAGAAGCGTTGACACCATTCGATTCAAACTGGAAAAGAGCATTTTTTCATAGATGCTTGCATACCTTCTCTAAACCCGGTCTTGAATATGTGGGGCACGTTATTGACTTATAGTGGGTCTTCTATGAATGGCTTTGATGCTCCAGTCATCTGAATCAAACATAGATTGCATAAAAATAGTTAAGTCAATAACGGAATTACAAAGATCGAACCGAAGACAAATAATTCCTTGAAGCACAAAACTGTAAACATTGAAGTTCATATGCAGAAATAACACCACATACAATCTTACAAACCTTTTGCCCGAGGAATCCAGCAGCAACAAGACCACATCGAGCAAGGAGCAGCGACTTAACAGTGAAGAACTATTCTTAATAATTCAAACAAGCGTAAAACACAATAACAAATTAAATAACATGATGGGACGGAGGTGAGCTAGGGGCAGCGCCGGGATGCACCGGCACGAGCGACGGGAGGAGTAGCGGACGGGCCTGGGCGTGCGACTAGACAACGATTTACCGAGAATTGGGGACATATTCAACCGAAATCCCTACAATCCCTAAAATTCCTCAACATAATCAAATGAAATCCCTAAACTCCCTCAATATACAAAGTTTCATCCCTCCTCGACATATTCAACCGGAATCCAACCTGAGAGAGGCGAAGAGAGGCGGACGACGGCGAGCAATGGCGGATTGGACGAGCGAGGGATAGCGGTTGTTTCTGATTTGGCGAAGGCGAGCACGGCGGACAACTCGGTGAGGGGGGACGGTGGCTGAGGTCGTCGGACAAAGGCGGACGGCGGCGGAGGTCGGACGAACGGCGGGTTGGTACGATCGATGGTGGAGGAAATTTTTTGATTTGGGCGAACTGTGAATGGTTTGGGATTTCACGGTGGGGGGGGGGATTTAGGGTACTAATATTAGCGAGTACACTTATGTGGTCGCTAATATTAATAACTGTAGTCGCAAATGTGTAACCTAAACGGGATTTAGGTTATACATATAGTCGTTGTCCGTTAAAGATTTTGCTCTATATATTAAGTAATTGTAACGTGTTAGCATGATTCTAATTCAAGTTGATGAGGGACATACAACTGATAGTCATTGATCAATTATTCGTTGAGGATGGTGCACCTACAAAGTAACTCCAGCGTTGAAGCATTAGGTCTCGGTATATATCTGTTCGGTATTTACTGACCGCTCGAGATAAGGTGAACACGAAGAACGAACACAAACAATAATCGGGTAATTTATAAAATATCAATTTAGATTGATATATAAGTATTTATTGAATATGTATTTATATATATATATATATATATATATATATATATATAGGAGGAATGACAATTTTAGTCCCCGATGTTTGGGGCATGGGCGTTTCTGATCCCCCATGTTCGAGGTGACACTATTAGTCCCCAATGTTACCGATTTTGGACGATTTTGGTCCCGCTACATATTCCGAAATCCCTAGAATCCCTAAAATTCCCCAACATAATCAAATGAAATCCCTAAACTCCCTCAATATACAAAGTTTCATCCCTCCTCGACATATTCCACCGGAATCGAACCTGAGAGAGGCGAAGAGAGGCGGACGAAGGCGAGCGATGGCGGATTGGACGAGCGAGGGATGGCAGTTGTTTCTTATTTGGCGAAGGCAAGCACGGCGGACAACTCGGCGAAGGGGGACGGTGGCTGAGGTCGTCGGAAGAAGGCGGATGGCGGCGGATTTCGGACGTACAGCGGGTTGGTACGATCGATGGTGGAGGAACTTTTGGGATTTGGGCGAACTGTGAATGGTTTGGGATTTCACGATTGGGGGGGGGGGGGATTTAGGGCATTAATATTAGCGAGTACACTTACGTGGTTGCTAATATTAATAACTGTAGTCGCAAAAACAAAATTAGCGACTGATTTCACGGCAAAAAGTTAGTCGGGTTAGCGACTACATTAAATTTCGACGGAATATTCGTCGAAATCGGAAAATTAAAAAAATTAAATATTACATGTTTCGACGTGAAAACCGTCGAAATACGGAAAAACAAAAAAAAAATATATACGACAAATTTCGACAGATTATCCGTCGAAACATGCCCCGACGGCCGGGTATAGGTCGCGCGCTTCAGCGCCATTCATTTTCGGGGCTAGTTGATTCGGCAGGTGAGTTGTTACATGTTTCGACGGATAATCCGTCAAAATTTGTCGTATTTAATCTTTTTTTTTGTTTTACCGTATTTCGACGGTTTCCCCGTCGAAACATGTAAAATTTAATTTTTTTAATTTTCGGATTTCGACGGAAATTCCGTCGAAATGAGCCGACATCATCGACTCTGTCGGCTCTAATGGTCGTTGACACCATCGGCTCTGACCCCGTTTCATCATCCGCTTCTTCTTGGCCATGGCCACGGCAGATTCCACTGTAGAAGGAGGAGGAACGGAACAGTTCATTAGGGTTTTACCCTCAGCTGGTGGGGCGACTTCTGTCACCATAGGAGCGCGCGCGAAGGGGCGCGCCTGGGGCTCGCGGCCGGGCACGCCAATGGAGTCGCAAAAGTATTTAGCGACTGCATTTTCTTCGTTAGCGTATGTTTCTGTAGTCGTTATTTGCGACTACGACTAATTAACAACATTAGTCGCTATTTTGTAAAACGTCGACTCCGAAGGCATTAGTCGCTATTTGTAGTCGTTGTTTGAGCTTTTTTTTGTAGTGGATTAACCTACGTCGGACCCGAAACCCGCCTCGCCCTGCCTAAAGCTTGCACCTCCTGGGATGGGTGACCTCCTGGGAAGAGACAAAGCATTCTAGAAGGTTAAGTGGTGACACACTGTGGGCCAGACTTTCAGTCGGAGAGTGGTAGGCCCAACCCCACAGGTCCCGGTAGGGACGAATATTACAAGTAATACTCGGTATGGGACGGGATGTTACACGCTACTTCTGAAAAAGCAGTGATGACACGATGTCTAAGAAGCGCTGACAACATTCGATTCAAACTGGAAAAGAGCATTTTTTCATAGATGCTTGCATACCTTCTCTAAACCCGGTCTTGAATATGTGGAGCTCGTTATTGACTTCTAGTGGGTCTTCTACGAATGGCTTTTATGCTCCAGTCATCTGAATCAAACATGGATTGCATAAAAATAGTTAAGTCAATAATGGATTTACAAATAATTCCTTGAAGCACAAAACTGTAAACATTGAAATTCATATGCATAAAAAAAAGTTCATATGCGTAAATAACACCACATACAATCTTACAAACCTTTTGCCAGACGAATCCAGCAGCAGGAAGAGGACATCGAGCAAGGAGCAGCGACTTAACAGTGAAGAACTATTCTTAATAATTCAAACAAGCGTAAAACACAGTAACAAATTAAATAATGTGACGGGACGGAGGCGAGCTAGGGGCAGCGCCGGGACGCACCGGCACGAGCGACGGGCGGAGTAGCGGACGGGCATGGGCGTGCGACTAGACAACGATTTATCGAGAATTAGCGACATATTCTGTCAGGAACCGAAACCTCATATTATAATTTAATGCATTTACATAAATCCATGCATTCATATAAGTAATTTTAAAACAAGAGGTACATATTGAATGAGGTATTTAAAGTATTATAGTTCTATGTCCTCAAAGACATAGAAGTGAATATTACGGAAGTTAGATATTTCTAGGGTTTTCTCAGGTTTTGAGGAACTATGCATATTAATTAAAGTTATGAAATAAATTAGAAAGATTGATAATATTCTTGAGATTCTTTAAAATGGAAGAAATATTTAAATAATATTAAAGTATGGCTAAAGAAGAATTTCTAAACTTTTTGGTAGTGTCAAAACACTTTAGATAAGGACCTCGAAATTGGTCAATGAAAGACTTCGAAATTCTTCCATCAAGAATCTCGATATTCCTTAATAAAGAGGATTAAAAATTTTTATATGAAGACTAAGTGAAGAAGGTTCTCGTAAACTTCGATTTAAAGATTGTATGTGGATAAATACTATTGGAAAGTGATAATTAAGTTTGCGATAGAATTTATAAACTTGAGAAAAGAAGTTCTCGACATAGTATTGAAAGATCAACTTCTCGACAATAAGAGATAACTATTAACTTTGCTTAACGTGGGAGGTAAAATACTTACCACCCTATTTGTCAAAACATATACAAAGCAGTAAGTTTTGCATTAAATATAATAATATTAAGAATTGAAATTTGCGGTACACCTTTACATCAAAATCGCGAACCTTATACACATGGGATCTTTGACGAATCATATATATATATATATATTATATATATATACATATATATAGTAAATAGTAAATAGTTATGCGAATTGAATTCGCAAAATGAGATCTTTACGGGTCAGTGGAAATTTCAATGTTTCATAATTTGAAAACTTAGTTACGTGGAAAAAGTAAAATAATAATAAAACTAACACATGTTTCTTAGAAATAAGATAAGTATTCATTAAGTAGCATTTGATGTCATTTGTTAAATGCAACACGTCAAGCATAGGATAAAGAAGAAGATAATAACTCATTCGTCACTCCCAAAAACTAATCTTAGAAAGGGAACGAAGAACTCGAGCAGTATTTAAAAATTAGCTCTGAAAGGGGTACGATTTCTTACTTAATATTTACATTTTTAATCACGAGTTATCATATTCTGAAGTACTGATAAGCATGAAAGGTTGTTTAAACCGTGTATAAATCGGTTTTGGATTTTTAGGTTTAAAACATGTTTGAGGTTCTATTGATATTTATTTGAGATATGTTTTGGTATTAACACATGCTAATATTTTAAGGGCTCGAATCGTTGAACTTATATTAGCAGATTTAAGTACCTTTGATTGAGGAAATAGTTTTAGTTATAAGAACAATTTTCTTGGGATTAAAAGAATTCGAATGCTTTAATAGATGTATGATCTGGTAGCTTAATTATTTTAATTGGAGAAGTAGTCTTCGCAACCTAAACACCTTTAACATTTAGATGGGTTAATGGATTCGATACCCTAAGTAGAAAACTCTGTTAATTCCATAGGTTACGGAATTGGACATACTAATTAAATATTAAAATCTTTTGCTTTAGGATTAAAATGTTTTGGCAGTTTAGGTATCCTTAATTAGATAAATAGCTCCGATGTATATTAATGCTTAAGAGTTAATGTAAGGCTTTCGACATGGTAGGAATTTTGGTTCTTAGGGTTTCTAAATATTATAAGGGTTAAGAGTCTTCCAGACACAAACGTAATCATATATTTTAATAATTAGGTGATTGAATAACTTTAGAGATTTCGATAGACAATCTCGAGATAAATTAAGAAGACTTCGAATGATAATGTCGAGATTTAGCAATTTAATTAGATAAAAGTATCGAGTTAAGATGTTGAATAGAATGTCGAGTATGATGATGAGTGTGTTGTCGAGATATAATTTCGAGATGTATAAAGATGATAACCAGACTTCAAGATACGATTTTGATATCAAACTAAAGATCTCGACATTTCCTCAACTAATGATCTCGAGATTGCTTAGTAAAAGATTTCGACATTTTCGAATTTGAGATCTCGAGATACATAGATTTCGACATGTGATAACTTAAAAATCTCGATATATATACCACCAAGTTTTTGATAATTATTGATTTCGAGATGTAACTTTATATTTAGAAATGCAATTAATTAGAATTGAGAAATAAAGAGAAGTGTGATATATATATAAAGGAATTTGAATATCACATAAAGTATTCACTATTTAGGTTTCGATATAAAACAAGTTAGGGTTTCTGGTAACGGCTACGAATAAGCAACGATCATGCATAATAAAGCATGCATATCACATACACATATCATTATAGGAATTTCGTATTTACGGATAAAATAATTGTCTAGGTCAAGAGTCCGATAAGGGCAAGGACAAGGTCGCTTATGTGAGCGGAGAAAATAGACGGAACTTTTGAGTATGATTTGCAAAATGTACCTTATGTGCTTACATGATTTATATGGATTAATTGATTGATATGTGATATATGTGCTAATCACGAATTGACATGAACTATGTGACTGTAAAGTACCTTTACATGATTTATGCGTTATATAAAGTATTTTATATAGCATTGGATACATATACATAAAAGGAGAAAACGCTATGACTTCTACGACTACGGACGGTACGATACGGATGCTACGGCATACTTCCCTCCAAATCATGGGGATGACAGTTACTTCCCTTCAAATCGGGGGATGACAGAGTCCTGTACAGGCACATACAGATATTTACAGTATTGACAGAGTCCCATGCATGGGCGTCGACTGGGCTTACAGAATACGAGTCTAGTAGTCTAAACGGGAGTATCAAAATAAACGGACATATAGAATGGCATGATCTACGGATCGTATGAATGACGATTATGTGAACGATGATTTCATGATTGAAAATGGCTACTGCTTACTTTATTACTTGTATGTTTTAGTTAACATGTTGCGATTATACTCTGAATCGTTGTCTGCACAGTTGTTGTAGATAATTAGCAGGCTGCGTACAAAGCATCATCATAAAGCATGGATTCAAGGTTGGCTGGCTACGCTCTCCTACTGCACCCCTCTGGTTCATCGTTAGCATATACAATAGAAACGGATTTAGACTGTTGCATTTTGTGACTCATATGATAGGTACATATATGTACATTATTGTGAAAAGAACTAGACCGGAGGTACGCGCCCGTTTTTGTTAAAGAAAATGGTTATGGGAATCGCGAAAATTTTGTACGAATATTTTATAGCTGCGTAAAAGGGTAATAGGAAATGAGGCGCTACATATTCAACCGAAATCCCTAGAATCCCTAAAATTCCTCAACATAATCAAATGACATCCCTAAAATCCCTCAACATGCAAAGTTTCATCCCTCCTCGACATATTCAACCGGAATCCAACCTGAGGGAGGCGAAGAGAGGCGGACGAAGGCGAGCAATGGCGGATTGGACGAGCGAGGGATAGCGGTTGTTTCTGATTTGGTGAAGGCGAGCACGGCGGACAACTCGGTGAGGGGGGACGGTGGCTGAGGTCGTCGGACGAAGGCGGACGGCGGCGGAGGTCGGAGGAACGGCGGGTTGGTACGATCGATGGTGGAGGAAATTTTTGGATTTGGGCGAACTGTGAATGGTTTGGGATTTCACGGTGTGGGGGGGGGGGGGATTTAGGGTATTAATATTAGCGAGTACACTTATGTGGTCGCTAATATTAATAACTGTAGTCGCAAATGTGTAACCTCAACAGGATTTAGGTTATACATATAGTCGTTGTCCGTTATAGATTTTGCTCTATATATTATGTAATTGTAACGTGTAAGCATGATTCTAATTCAAGTAGATGAGGGACATACAACTGATAGTCATTGATCAATTATTCGTTGAGGATGGTGCACCTACAAAGTAACTCCAGCGTTGAAGCATTAGGTCTCGGTATATATCTGTTAGGTATTTACTGATCGCTCGAGATAAGGTGAACACGAAGAACGAACACAAACAATAATCGGGTAATTTATAAAATATCAATTTAGATTGATATATAAGTATTTATTGAATATGTATGTATATATATATATATATATATTTATATATAGGAGGACTGACAATTTTAGTCCCCGATGTTTGGGGCATGGGCGTTTCTGATCCCCCATGTTCGAGGTGACACTATTAGTCCCCAATGTTACCGATTTTGGACGGTTTTGATCCCTCAATTAATTTAATCGCTATTTAAACGAAATTTAACACTTGAGAGCCTATGATCTCCTTCTAGTCGACGTATAACCTCATAGCACATCTTCTTCTCGACTTAAACGCACGTATCACATTTAATACTCATTTTCAAGTTTGTCGATCCTTTCCTAAATGTGATGTATAGTGACGTTTATGTGCGTTTAAGTCGAAGAAAAATAGATGTTATGAGGTTTACGTCGAGTAAAAGGAGATCATGGCCTCTCACATGTTAAATTTTGTCTAAATCAGGGGTTAAATTAATCTAGGGACCAAAATCGTCCAAAATCGATAACATTGAGGACTAAAAGTGTCACCTCGGAACATGGGGGACCAGAAACGCCCATGCTCCAAACATCGGGGATTTAAATTATCGTAACCCCTATACATATATATATATATATATATATATATAACTTGATTTTAGTGATGTAATCGTTGGGAGAATAATATCTCACGAGATCTGCAGAAGGATTTGGTGGAATCTTGTTATGAATGATGAGGATAAATGTCCCTGGTAACAAGAACAAAATATATAGCACTATTATTTCTTTATTTAATTGGGTTTTAGCATTAGTTCAAGGGTATATGTATGTATTTCTTGATTTTAGTGACACTATGTCATCGTTGGGAATGTCACGAGGTCTGAAGAAGGATTTGGTGGTATTATATTGTGGACGATGAGGATAAATGTCCACGGTAATAAGAACAAAATATATAACACTATTATTGCGCTTTATTTAATTTGGTTTTAGCATTAAGGGTTAATTCTTGATAAGATTGTTGGTAAACTTTGCAAGACTACACCGTCGCCGGCGAACTCGCGAGACTGCGAGTTTGCAGGAACGACTGAACACTTGCGAATGCATAACTTGCGCGTTTGCAATTGTTGGAATATTTGCATTAATGGTAAGACTGCAGCAAAGTGAGTAGGATTATATTTATAGAGTGCTCGTTTTTTGTGTGGAGTCTATATTTTATAAATTGGTGTAAAAAAGTTATAGAATTTCTGTTTTTCTTTTTCAAAAAACTTAACTTTAGATTTGTGCCGTAGATTTAAAACATTGCACATTAATATTCATGCAACACATCGATTTGAAATTATTAATTCCATATTGTGGGATAATTTGCAATTATGCAAAAGACCCATGTTTATATTAATCAACTTGATTGTGTTTTTTATAATTCAATCAATTCAAATGTGAATGATGAATAGGCCATCTCCAATCGTGCGGCAAACTGGAGCTCATGTAGCAAAATTCTCTCCAAGCGATACCAATAGTTATACCTAAAATGAGTTTTGATGATTTTCTCTCACCTCAAAACCGAAATATAGGATTGCACTATTCATCTACCTATATATTTTAAGCTCTTTCAAAATGACCCCAGTTTGATATATAATTTGTTTTAAACCCAAAATGTTTAATTATTCTTTATATTCTTCCATTAAAATAGCAAGATATATAAATAATGTTTAATATTGTAAAATTAAATGTTTTCTCATTTATTTTTATTATTGAATTTTAAAATAATATTATTTTACTTATAATACTTTTGAATTTAAAATAATATTATTGTAGAATAAATCTAATACTATTGTACTAATAATTATTGAATTTAAAATAATATCATTGTTTAATTTTTTGGCGTAGTTGTTGTCTAATTTGTAAACTTATGAAAATACATGGATAATATTGAAAAGTTATAAAATTTGGTGTGGAAAAGAATATTCTAATATTCTTTTGAGTCTGAAAATGGGTTTAATGGTGGGAGAAGAATTACTGTTTGATGTGACTTTTGCTGTATTTTGGGTTTGAGAATAGGTTTTTCGGTTGGAGATGGTCTAAGGGGACAAACCCATTTTTGGTCCCCGATGTTTACCCTATGGGCGCTTTTGGTCCCCGATGTTTCGACTTGCCACATTTAGTCCCCGATGTTTCTTGATTTGAACCAATTGGTCCCTCCGTCAATTTAGACGGAATTGCAAAATTAGCGACGGAATTTGCGACGGAATTTCCGTCGCTAAAGGAAAAAAATAAAAAAAAAAGATGATTAAACATAAAAATGAGAAAAAAATTTTAAGAAAAAAGAAAAAAATTTAAAAAATAGGTAAAAAAATTTGAAAAAAAGAGAATATTATTAATAAATTAAATATAAATATAAATAATAATAAAAAAATAATAAAAAAAATAAAATAATAAACTAAAAAATGATAATTAAACATAAAAATGAGAAAAAATTCCAAAAAAAGAAAAAAATTCAAAAAATAGGTAAACAATTCAAAAAAAGATAATATACTAATAAAATAAATAAAATATAAATAATAATTAAAAAATAAATAATAATAAAAACAAAATAATAAACTAAAAAATGATAAATATAAATTTAAGATTTTAAAAAGTAAAAGTAAAAATATATTTATCTATTAAAAATTAAATAAAAAGGGACAAAAATTATCCTTATTATTATTTTTATTATTACTTATATTTTTAATTAATTTATTAGTAGTATTCTCTTTTTTTCAATTTTTTTACCTATTTTTTGAATTTTTTCTTTTTTTTTTGAATTTTTCTCATTTTTATGTTTAATTATCATTTTTTTTTAATTTTTTCCTTGAGCGACGGAAATTCGTCGCAAATTTCGTCGCTAATTTTGCAATTCCGTCTAAATTGACGGAGGGACCAAATTGGTTCAAATCAAGAAACATCGGGGACTAAATGTGGCAAGTCGAAACATCGGGGACCAAAAGCGCCCATAGGGTAAACATCGGGGACCAAAAATGGTTTTTACCCTGAATTTAAGAGTTGTTTGGCGTTATTGGGAAGAACAAATAGTTGATACGTACACGAGAATTCATCAACTTTTGTTCATAAAATAGAAAATAGCATTATAAA
The DNA here is from genome assembly GCA_027422505.1 of Craterostigma plantagineum. Lineage (NCBI taxonomy): Eukaryota > Viridiplantae > Streptophyta > Magnoliopsida > Lamiales > Linderniaceae > Craterostigma > Craterostigma plantagineum. The sequence continues at coordinate 97,336 of JAPQWV010000712.1, forward strand.
TCATGTGTTTGTAATTGTACCTATATCTATATCTGTATCTGCTACTATAAAAAAAAAAAGCATGAATCCTGTTTTCGCTGCATGTAGAAGGTTGCATTTTTTAATGGTATTCTCTACTAGACAAAAGGATAATGAGGTTGAAGGTGTGTCTATATTATTTACTTATTTGATGCTAGGATAGTGGGGCTCACATGTAAATGAAACAGTCCACGTTGCAAGGTATGTTGGAATTTGGATAACGTTGGATAAGGGCCTTTTTATCTTACTGAAACTTGTTCAGTTGGACTGTGAGTTTATATTGTAAGCCCGCTACATTTTACAAGCCCGTTACAATAAACGTCAAAATCCAAGATAACTTAACCTAGTAGATCAGGCCAGATAACTTTATCAACCCAAGATTTAAAAAAAAAAGAAAAAGACAAAAACACCCCTTCCATTATAATTTAACCATACCCAGACGATTGAAGATGAGGCGCTACCTATTTCGATTTCTACAAGGTATTAGGTAGCATACAATTCTCTTGAAGCCGATCTCTACCATGGGAGAATAAATAGCTATCAATATCTTGGGTTTCCGTAGCAACTGACTCTAGTTCCGAAGATATCTTGAAGGAGGTTTCATAAATCGAACAGGTATTGTATATGAAACTTCGATGATATTTTCTGTCCAAGCAATCGCATGTGATATTCTTCTGGGTACGAGTTATGTGATTACAGGTGGAAGTTTATCTGCTCCCGGTCAGTTGTTTACATCAAGCGATATTTGGATTTATCACGTGCTGGAGATATGTGATTAATCCATCTTTCTCATGTTGGACCAAAGGAATTTGTATATTAATTTGGATCTGGTTATGTTAGCATCAACTTTAGTTGTTTTGTTATAGCATTGGTGCTGTTTGGTTATATGTTTACTTATTCATATATGTTCTTGTTAACATCTCAATTATCAATTCTTGGGTGAAGATTAGTTATGTACGGCAAAGGTGGGATGGACATTAACTTCAATGGAGGAGTGAAATGGTTTCTGATCTTACAAACATTTATGCAACAAAATATTTTCTTGTTGCTCCCACTTTTGATCTACGTTAGACGCCTGAAGGATAGAATTGTTCGGAAGAGGAAAAGAACACCAATAAAGTATAGTTTGATCGAGAAGATACCCAAACAAATAGTTAACCTCGACGAACTAATGTCCATGTCTGACGTAACGTGCCACAATCATCTAAGAATGAACCGCAAAACCTTCGAATCACTTGTGGTTCTTCTACGGAATGTTAGTGGCCTTAAGGAATCTAGATATACCACTGTATGGGACAAGGTGTCGATGTTTTTGGTTATTATATCGCATAATACCAAAAATCGGGTTGTGCAAAAAACCTTCAGAAACTCTGGGGCATCTATTTCGAAGTATTTTCATGAGGTTTTGAATGCCATTTTGAAATTACATCGTCTGCTTATTGTGCCATCTGAACCAGTAACTGAATACAACACTGACTGTAGGTGGAAACATTTTAAGGTATTTATGTTCAGTCAAATTTTACTGAATTCGATCGCTGGAACATTATTCCAATTCCTATAAAACTCCATATAGGGTTGTCTTGGAGCGTTAGATGGAATCCATATAAAAGTAATTGTGCCTGAATTAGAGAAACCTAGATATCGGAATCGGAAGGGCAATGTTACGATCAACATACTTGGCGCATGTGACCCAAATATGATGTTTACCTATGTTTTATGTGGTTGGGAAGGATCTGCGGCAGACGGTAGAGTTCTACGGGACGCAATCTCTGGAAACCTCCCACACTTAAACATTTGCTTGTCCTCAAGTAAATTGGAAGTTGGAAAGGGCATCGAATCAAGATGACGGCCCAATTGTTCGCAATTTATCATCAAAGCTGAAAGCACGAAACGGAATCAAGCAAACAATCATGGACATCACACTAATGACCTGCACCTGTCGACCTAAACGTCGTTTGCACTGTCAATCGAGACTAATACCTCACAGGGATTCGCTCAAAATCACTCAGTGTATAGGCTAGCATATAGTGAATCGCTCAATTTGTGCACTAGTCCCACCCTACCATAAACTTGCAAGCAAATACCATCTCTACTATTTAAAGTGGCAAGCATAAATCTGAGGGTCTTTTCGGGGGAAAGGGATCGAGTAATCATGAAGCGACAACCATGTATGATGGGCACGTAATCTTAGAGCTAGGTGACGTAAGCGAAAAATATCAAAGAACATAGCATGATCGACATACAGTCACACGTCCGAACATAAGACTCAACGTTCTCATTCTGAAATCCTAGACTTTTCTGCCCGACCCTCTTGACTCAGTTCCCTTTCATTTTCTACCTTTCTCCTTAGTTACGCTCTACTTCTGTGCACTGCCCTTATTCCCTAAGCATCAAGGTTTGGCTTTTGTCGCAAAGAATCATCGTCACAGCGAATGCCGTGTACCTAGGGATATTTATTACCAAAACCTATATCTTGCAAAAGGATTATGGGCAGGCTTGCAAGGGATCGCGTCATTTCAGAAAACGGTAAAGTCAGGGACGAGTCATTTCACGAATAGCAGAGAAGAACATCGAATCATACACTGAAATAGTAACTCTCAAGTTCGACTTCTGCTCTATTCTAATCAACTCAGGTTCATATAATCTCTAGAGGCTTATTCGGGTCAGTGGCTTCTATAACATACGAGGTAAGTAACGAATAGGCTCAGGCTCAAAGTGGCTAGCTAATGGGGTTAGTCATGGTGGAGAAATATGGCCCAGGACTTAATTTCTAATGCCCTCATCATGTTCACTAACGCACCCAAAGAGTTTCAACACGTATCAGACAGGCAAGTTCTATAGAGATATAGACTAGGCACGTCACACAATCAAGAAAATGAGCATCAGCTCGTCAGGCTCAAACTCTCACAACGAAATAGGGTTATGTGTACGAGTCTCTCAAAACAGTGCTATATCGATTCCGGCAAACACGATTCAATCAGTCATGCATATCCTAATTGCTCCCAAAATTTCATACAATGCAGACCAACTCGAGATAAGCGCAAACAATCATGCCTGAATTCAGTAATTCATGCCTTTCCAAAGAACTTAACGACTCAGGGACACGTCATGAAAAAATTTACGCATGCATTCTTAACCCAAATTCCCTAACCTCCCCACACTTAAGTCCAACGTTGTCCTCAACGTAAGAAATTATAAAAGGAAGGGAAAAAGTTAAAAATGGGACTCCCCTGACGAATAAGTGACGTGGTCGTGAAGTAGTCGTGACCGAATCCGTGAAGGTCGTGTCGTAACTCGTTATGCGTATCCCAGCCTAGCTAAGGAGAGCAATAGATGGAAAAAGAGAAAGAAAGTCATAGATTAACTATAAACATAGTTATAAGCATCAAAGTTAGAACATATAATAATAAACACACGCGACTACGCAACCAAACGAAACGTCTATAATAGAAAATAAAAGGAAAAATCCCTAAGGTGGTCGGCGGGGACGTCGACGTGGTCCATCTAGCCACGATACATCTCGTGCCAGACGTACACCTTGTTCGTGCGAGTCCAAGTGGGCGCCTTCACGAGCATCTTCATCTTCACGAGCATCTCCTAGTTCACGGGGTTGCGCCCGCCGACTATCTCCATCTCGGGTGCGTTCGCTGGCCAAAAGCGTAGTCCCCAGACGACCTTGGTGATGAGTGCTCCTACGACGATCTTGCCATGGCTTCTTGCTCCGCCTGAGCACTGAAGGCGTGGGCCACTGCCATCCCCAAATTGACTTGTTCGCCTCGCTGCAGCTTAGTTAGGGAAAAGAGATCACAGAGGGTGATTGCTCCGTGTGATTCGCCCCTCGGTGTGAGCGAGGTCATGAGGAGGAGGTGGATGTAGCGCAGTTCTGGGCTCCTGAGCGCAGACGCCTTCGAGGTCTTCAGGCTGAATTCTGGTTCGCCTGATCGACCGATGCCAGCCCAGCAACCCTGTCGACCTCCCGGTTTATAAAAGTAGGTCGCATAGGACCGGTGCGGGAATGGCACTAGTACTCCAAGTGCATGGCATAGGTTGTCGACCGTCACTATGTGCTCTTCGTTGAATGCCCGGAATTTGATTGTGCTGTCACCGTATTCATCGTGAGAGCGTGGATAAGAATTCCAGAGTGAGCTCCTTGTACGCCGGTTCGTCAATGCCCACGAAAGTGGTCCATCCGCTGAGTGAGAGGTACTGCGCGACCTGCTGATCGATGTAGTGCTTCGCCAACGTATCGTAGTCGATCTGGTCCATGAGTATGTACTCCATCCCCTTCAGCCTGTTGTAGCGTGCAGTCTGAGCCTCGTCATTCAACTAACCCATGGCTTCTAGCAGTGTCGGCGGGGGCCACGTCGCATTTGACGAACGGGCGAGCGTGAGGCGGGGTCACGCTGAGCTGAGGAGCGGCGTTTACCCTTAATACCTGGAAAGAAAATGTGAGCTAAGAGATAGTATGAAGACAGCTCGACTCGACCAATATCAGCAACAAAGATATCAGAATTCAATAACCCTTGAAAAGTTGGAAGAGACATTTTGTCGAGCACGTAACGGGCAATCCAAGATAAGCATTTGAAACTGGATAAACAACCCTTTAAAAGCATATAGAATTCAAACGAAGAATCAAGGCTTGAGAAACCACAAAAGGCAACAACTTTCGCCCCCAAATTAAAAAATTTCCCAGTTTCAGAGATTAGGGTTCCTCAACCAAGCATTGTAAATTAATCATGAAATCACTCAATTAAACAGACTAGCGTGGCGCTATTAACATGTACTGAATCATAGGAGAACAAGAAGAACACGAAATTGGACTCAATTGGGAAAGCCCCAAATTCTAAATTAGGGTTTGTCGTAAAATTTCGAAATTCAACCTCAAATTTACGTAATTAAGCATGCCCAAAGTTTTCCTAGCATGTATCTATCGATAAAGGAATAAGATAAACACCAAATTAGACCCAATTTCGAAAATCCCCAATTTGAAAATTAGGGTTTGTAAAAAATTCGAAAATTTGCAGTTCAAAGGAACGAATTAAGCATGCCCATAATAACTATATCATGTAACCAAATAAAAGCATGTTCGTATTCGTAGATTAACAATTTCTACGAGATCCCCAAATTTAAATCGAAATAGGGCAAAAAGAATGTCATACCTTGGAGTTTTAACGAGATTAGAGAAGAATTGCGATGTTTAGGTGGTGGTTCGCCGGATACGGGGGGACGGCGGCAGCGTTAGGTGGTAGATGGGGAGGTTTTGTTGGTGATAGTGAAGGGAGGGGAGAAATCGCGAGGGAGAGAGGGAAGAGAAAAGAGGGAGAGAGAAGAAAAAAATTGAATTTTCTTCTTAAAATCGTGTAGGTCACGGCCGTGACCTATAAAGGTCTTGGCCGTGACATGAGGCAGCGAAGGCCTCTGCTAGTAGTCACGGCCGTGACGAGCACGTCACTGGCCGTGACACTTTCGGGGTTTTTTTAAATTTATTTATTTATATATATATTTATATATTTTTTTTCGGATGCATCACGGCCGTGATGGCTTAAGCCATTGGCCATGACACTTAGCAGCGTGCCAAGGTAGGCACGTCACGACCGTGAGTCCTTAAGGACCAGCCCTGATAAGTGAGTACCCTTGTCTCGTCACGGCCGTGAAGGCTTAAGCCTTAGGCCGTGACGTCTGGAAGTGGTGCGCGTATGTGTTTGTCACGGCCGTGGCGGCTTAGCCGTTGGCCGTGACCTTTTTTTTAGTAACATAACAAAAATATCTGGGTTGCCTCCCAAGAAGCGTTTACTTTACGGTCTTTAGCCGGACGTCATTTCGTTCGCTCAAGTCTGGAAGTCCAGGTATAGAACTTCCTTTTAGCTCACGTCTTCCTCGCCTGCGTGATAGTGCTTCAACCTGTGAGAGTTTACCTTAAAAGTACCCTGCTCCATACCTGAAATCTCAACAGTGCGATAACGGAAAACATGGGTAACAGTGAACGGTCATGACAAACATGATCTGAGTTTGCCAGGAAAGAGCCTAAGTCGAGAGTTAAGTAGGAGGATTTGGTCTTCTTCCTGAAACTCTCGTCTTTGCCTAATCTTTTTTCATGATAGGCCTTGGAACGTTCCTTATACATGCTGGCGTTATCATAAGCCGATAAATGCCACTCATCTAACTCATTGATTTGGAGTTACCACTTTCCGTTGGCTTCTCCTAAATCAAGGTTTAAAGACTTGATTGCCCAATAAGCCTTGTGCTCGATTTCTACGGGGAGGTGGCACGTCTTCCCATAGACTAATCTGTACGGTGTAGTGCCTATGGGTGTCTTATATGCAGTCCTATATGCCCATAGTGCATCGTTCTACTTATTCACCCACTCCCTACGGTCTTCTATGGTCTTTTCTAGGATGCGTTTCAGCTCACGGTTCACTACTTCGACCTGACCACTAGCTTGGGGGTGATATGGAGTGGATAAGCTGTGTCTAACACCGTAACGTTCTAACGTGCATGCAAACTGGGTGTTACAGAAATGTGTACCCCTATCGCTAATAATGCACCTAGGTGCCCCAAAACGTGAAAATAATGCTCGTATAAATCTAACGACTACCCTAGCGTCGTTCGTAGGTAAAGCTTGCGCCTCAGCCCACTTGGAAACATAATCGACAGCAACTAGGATGTACTTATTATTATATGAGCTAGGGAACGGACCCATAAAATCTATACCCCATACGTCAAAAATCTCACAAACTAAGATGAAGTTCTGGGGCATTTCGTCGCGTTTCGAGAGATTACCTGCGCGCTGACACTGATCACAAGTGTCAACGTACCTTTGGGCATCCTTGAAGATCGTGGGCCAGTAGAATCCGCTTTATAACACCTTCTGAGATATTCTGTTGGCTGCGTAGTGCCCTCCGGTCGGTCCGTTGTGGCAGTGCCTAAGGATATGCGTCGTCTCTGGAAAGACGCATCGTCGTATCACCTGGTCTGCACACGCCTGAAAAGATATGGGTCTTCCCAAAAGTAGTACCCCAAATCAGAAAAGAATTTCTTCTTTTGCTGACTGGTGTACTCCTTTGGTAGGACCCTCGCTATAAGATAGTTAGTGTAATATGCAAACCAACGGGTGTCGTCACTTACCACTTGCATCGCGTATAGGTGCTCGTCTAGGAAACGATCTTGTATTGGCCTTCCGTCCTTGCTATAAATTTCGGACTCCTCTTGTCGAGAGAGGTGATCCGCCGCCAGGTTTTCTGCGCCCTTCTTATCTCGGATCTCTATGTCGAATTCTTAAAGTAGTAGGATCCACCTTATCAGTCGGGGCTTTGCATCCGGCTTTGCTAACAAGTACTTAAGAGCAGAGTGGTCAGTAAAAACAATAACCTTAGATAGGATAAGATATGACCTGAACTTGTCGAAAGCAAACATGACGGCTAGTAATTCCTTTCAGTGGTCGTGTAATTGGCCTGAGCTGCGTCGAGCATCTTACTCGCGTAGTAGATCGGCCTGATGTGGTTGTCCATGCGCTGCCCTAACATGGCCCAACTGCATAGTCACTAGCATCGCACATTAGTTCAAAGGGTAGCCCCCAGTCGGGGGCGACCATAATAGGTGCTGCGATAACTCGCTCCTTAAGTAAATTGAAAGCCTGCAAGCACTCGTCATTAAAATCAAACGGAGCATCTTTTTCTAGCAATCTGGACATGGGTCTTGCGATCTTAGAAAACTCTTTAATAAACCTACGATAAAACCCCGCATGTCCTAGAAAGCTCCTAATCGACTTCACGTTCGAGGGGACAATCAATTTTTCTATGGTTTCCAACTTAGCTCGGTCCACTTCGATTCCTTTAGAGGAAATCTTATGGCCCATAACTATGCCCTCTCGAACCATGAAGTGGCACTTTTCCTAATTAAGTGCCAAGTTCGTTTCCTCGCATCGTGCGAGTACGAGCTTCTGATTCGATAAACATACATCGAATGACTACCCGAAAACAGAAAAATCAGCCGTAAATACCTCCATTACCTCACCTACCAGTTCGTCGACTATGGCCATCATGCATCGCTGGAAGGTGGTTGGGGCATTGCAGAGACCGAACGACATCCTTCGGTACGCGAACGTCTCGAATGGTCAGGTAAAAGTGGTCTTCTCTTGGTCCTCGAGTGCTACGGGGATCTGCAGATAACCTGACAAACCATCAAGAAAACAGTAAAATTAGTGCCGGCTAACTTTTCTAGCATCTGATCAATGAACGGTAAAGGAAAGTGATCCTTTCTCGTGGCGTCATTCAACTTCCTGTAGTCGATACAAACGCGCCATCCAGTCACCGTCCTCGTCCGGATCAGTTCGTTCTTGTCGTTGGTGACGACGTCATGCCTCCCTTCTTTGGGACCACTTGGACCGGGCTAACACACGCGCTGTCTGAAATAGGATAGATCATCCCTGCGTCTAGCAGTTTGATCACCTCCTTCTTTACCACGTCCTTCATATTGGGGTTGAGGCGCCTTTGGCGTTGCACGACCAGCTTGAAATCGTCCTCCATAAGGATCTTGTGCGTACAGTAGCTCGGGTTGATACCCCTTATCTCGGATATCTTCCACGCCAAGGCCTTTTTGTGGGCCTTCAACACATCCAAAAGCTGGCCCTCCTGTCCGTCGTCAAGGCTCGACGGGATGATGACCGGCAGCCCTCCATTGCTACTAAGGAACGCGTACTCGAGGTGGTCGGGCAGCGACTTCAATTCCAGGATCGATGGCTCCTCGACTGAGCTCTTTTCCTTATCCTCTTCGCTGCTCCCGCCGATGGTTATGATAGGCTCGTCTACCTCCTCCCCACACTCATCGATCGCCATAAGCGTATGCATGTCCTGTTCGCCGACCTGTGACAGACCTTGACAGAAAAAGGAAATCATGCTCAAAGACGTCTAAGAAATAACATTTATCATCCTGCTCGTTACTCTTTTTCATCATGTCGGCCATATTAAAAGTAACTTTCTCGCCGTCTACTGTGAAGCAGGGTTGTTAAGACCGGACCGGACTGGCCGGTTCCGACCGGACCGGTCTAAAATCCGGTCCGGTTCCGATCCGGTCTTTTTTTTTAATTTAAAAATAAATTAAAAAAATTGGTTTAAATAAATTATACAAAATAAAAAATCAATAAATTAGTTTGGTCTAGTGGTTAAGTTATGAGTATTTTACTTAATAGGCTTGGGTTCGAATCCACCCAACACCGTAATTTTCATATTTTATAATTAACCTATTAGCTCATTATTTTGTTTTTATTCAAATTTGACCCCAACTTATAGATTTAATACTTTACATAAGATTAATTTATAACATCTCACGACAATTTACTTTTATTTAATTTTACCTCTTGATTTATATAATTATAGTTTGAAAAAAGTTCATTAAAACATGTATATTTTTCATATTATTTGATTAATTCATATATAAAATGTATATTTTTTATATTTAAGATACCGGTTTTACTCCGGTTTGATTCCGATTCTATAGCGGTTAAACCATTAAACCTCAAACCACTAAAATTTCCGGTCCGGTTCGAAAACCCGATTTCAGAACCTTACTGTCAAGGTCAATGTCCCATTCCTAACGTCTATCATGGTCTCCCCCGTTGCTAGGAACGGTCTACCTAAGATCAAGGGGACATTTCATCTTCCTCCATGTCTAGAATAACAAAATCGGCCGGGATAACAAATTTATCGACCTTAACTAGGACGTCCTCGATAACGCCTCGAGGATACTTTAATGATCTATCAGCTAATTATAGACTCATCCTAGTGGGTTGTGGTTCACCTTGTCCTAGACGCTTAAACATAGAATATGGCATGAGATTAATACTAGCGCCTAAGTCAGCTAACGCACGCTCAATCACTAAATCTCCTATAAGACAGTGAATAGTAAAACTCCATGGGTCTTTAAGCTTCTTCGGGATCTTGCTTTGTTGTATCGTCGAACACTCTCCTCGCAGGCATACGATGGAGAGGTGTTCGAGCTTCCTTCTGTTCGTCAGCAGGTCCTTCAAGAACTTGGCGAAGCTGGGCATCTGCGTAATAGCCGCAACAAAAGGTAAGTTAATATGCAATTCCTTACACATACCCATAAATTTACCAAGCTGTGCCTCGTTCTTGTCCTTCTTCAGTCTAGCCGGGTAAGGAATCTTCGGCTAGTATGGCTTCACCGGTGGCCGCTCGATCTCCTTCTCCTTTACCTTTTGGGGCTCGACCTTCTCCTCCTCAGCTTTGGCCTTCTCGACATCGTCGCCTCTGATCTCCTCCACTTCGGGCTCGTCGTGGCTCTCGATGTTGGCGTTCTCCTTGGCCTTCTTCTTGGCGGGCACTTCTTGCAGTTCTTGCCCATTCCTCATCGTCACTGCCTTGCAGTACTCCTTTGGATTCGCTCGGTGTAGCTTGGGAGCGATCCCTGAGTACGCCCCGCCAACTGCTTCGCCATCGGCCACACCTATTGCTCCAACTTCTTGAGAGAGGCGTCCGTGTTTTGGGCACGCACGTCGTTTGCTTCCATGTACTCCTCCATCTTCGTCATTCGGCTCTCTGGGCTGCGGTGGTGCTGTTGAAATTTGTGAGGAGCGCCTTCATCATATCCTTCATCTCCCTCATGTCATCGGATCCTCCTGCGGGCGCGTTCTGGTACTGGCGTGGCGCGCCGTTTTTGTGAGAATCTCCAATTTCTACCTCCAATGGACGTCAATATTCATTTGTTGAAGAAGGGTTTTATGACAAATTATTACAATTGGCTCGCACACGGGGAAGAATCATATTTGTCGTTTCAATCGACTCAAGAAGGTACATGTTCAGGTTCTAATATTGAGCAAGTGATGGGTGATGTCTTTGGTTCTAATGCAGAAAATCTCGATGCAAGTCATGGATTCAATTACGATGAAAATTATATGACTCCTACCAACTTTGATGTTGCCGGAAGTAGTTCGATGATGCCAAACGATGATACGATATTTTGTAATCGCTTTGTGGAGCAATTACGAACCGGAGACACTCCGTTGTACGAGGGCTCAAATTACTCCCAACTAGCAGCGACAGCAGAATGGTCAAGTATTAAGTCTGAAACTAATATGTCTGCTTCTGCATTTGATACCGTATCCGATTTTGTTCATAGGATTTTTCCCGAAAATAATAAATTTCCACAAAGCTATTACAAGACAAAGAAGGTGATGATGGATTTCTCGCTACCGATGGAGCATATAGATTGTTGTAGCATGGGTTGCATGTTGTTTTGGAAGGAAGATGCTGAACTGCACCGCTGCAAGGTATGTAGTCGTGCGCGGTATAAATATGCTGATAGATCTAAGCTCCTTTTGCAGTATTACGGTATTTGCCACTTGGTCCAAGGCTACAAAGATTGTACGAGTGTAGGGCAACCGCAGAGTTGATGACATGGCATGCTACGCACGTACCCGATGAAGGTGTCATGTCTCATCCTTCCGATGGTGCGGCTTGGAAGCATTTTGATAGTCAGCATCCTGACTTTCCCAGAGATCCACGGAATGTTCGAATTGGCTTAAGCACTGATGGGTTTACTGTCCATGGGCAGTTTGGAAAACAATATTCTTGTTGGCCCGTAATTACGACCCCTTACAATCTTCCACCAGGTGAGTGTTTAAGTAAGAAATATATGTTCTTATCCCTTATGATCCCTGGTCCGAAAATTCCGAAGAACCGATTAGATGTCTACCTCCAACCACTTATCGAAGAGTTAAAGGTGTTGTGGAACGTAGGGATTCCGACTCATGATGTGTCACGTAACGAAGGATTTAGGCTACGGGCTGCGGTATTTTGGAGTGTAAGTGACTTTCCTGCATACGCAATGTTGTCCGGTTGGGGTACATCAGGAAAAATGGGTTGTCCGATTTGCATGGAAGATACTTCGACGTTTTACTTGAAGAACGGTAGAAAAACTTGTTATTTTGATTGTCATCGTCGTTTTTTACCTAAAAATCATGCATTTCGAAGAAATACAACTGATTTCCGCAAAGGTGAAATTGAGAGAAGATCTAAACCAAAGCGATTATTAGGTTCACAGATCTGGAATCGCATAAGATATTTACAGACAGTAATGGATGATCCCCAAGGTAAGCCCGATGGATATGGATTCACCACCACTGGTCGAAGAGGAGTATATTTTGGGAGTTACCGTATTGGCCATCACTCCTCATTCACCACAATCTTGATGTTATGCATATAGAGAAGAACGTGTTTGAAAACATATTCAATACGATAATGGATGTTAAGAATAAATCGAAAGACAATGTAAATGCTCGTAAGGACATTGGCCTTTATTGCGACCGCTCTGAACTGGCAATTCCTGAACATTTGCCGGGACCTAAGCCCATGGCCGCTTACACATTAAGCAAGGAAAAGAAACGTAAGGTTTGTGAATGGATAAAAACTGTTCGTTTTCCATCTGGATTTGCCTCTAATATAAGTAGGTGTGTTGACATGGAAAATTGCAAGTTACAAGGTATGAAGTCTCACAATTGTCATGTTTTCATGGAGCGACTACTTCCAATCGCCTTTCGCGAATTGTTACCGGAGTTTGTTTGGAGTCCTTTGGCAGAACTTAGCAGTTTCTTTCAATCTTTATGCTCTGCAGTGTTAGATGTTTCTAAAATGCAAGAATTCGAGAGACAAATTGCTGTTATTATTTGTAAGTTGGAAAGAATCTTTCCACCTGCTTTCTTCGATTCAATGGAACATTTGATCGTTCACCTACCATACGAAGCACTTGTCGGTGGTCCAGTACATTATCGATGGATGTATCCCTTCGAACGGTATATTTAATAGTTTTTATTAAAGTACATTTCATTCTATTTTACTTATTGATTCAATTTATTGATGTGTAGGTTTTTGCACAGTCTAAAGAAAAGGAATATGAATTTGGCTCATGTTGAAGAATCAATGTGCAACCAATACATAATGGAAGAAATTTTTCGAACTTTACGACACTTTTTCTTGATCGACCTAGTCAAGGAAAGTCACTGAAAAAAACTGAGGATGGTTATTTGCCATCTTCAATTTTTAATTATCCAGGCCGACCTAAAGGTAAACTCAAACAAAAATACATTATGGATCCCGATTTGAAAATTGTACGCAGGGTGATCCTGCTCAATTGCCCAGAAGTTGATGCATTTTATAGGTAAGCACTACTTCGAACATTTCATGTCTAGATAAGTTGAAACTAATTTATCCTATCATGCAGGGAATATATTTCGACATTACAATGTGAAGGATTTGGTGAAGCTTTAATCTCCAAAAAAGTAGATAACGATTTTGTAGACTGGTTTCAAGCTCGTGTAAGTTAATTTTGCTTTCTTATCAAACAATATTTCCTGCATTATTTAATTTCACCTCTTTTTCATGTGGTAGGTTCAGGATTCTTCTCCTAACATTCATGACACACTATTAAAGGGACTCGCGTGGGGTATATATTCAGAGGTTCATTCGTACTCGGGCTACGTAATCAATGGTTATAATTTCGAGATTGACTCATGAAATCAGGATAAAGTTACAATGAATAGTGGTGTTTGTGTACCATCGTCGGACTATGGTGACCGTTCAAGCGATTTTTACGGCACATTAGAAGATATTTTAGAGTGTTACATAGTTATCGAGATCCAATGTAAGGTTTTATCTTGGTTCGTAAGGGTTTTACTTGGTTTTTCGTAGGGTTTTTCGTAAGGGTTTTTCGTTGGGGTTTTCCGTAAGGGTTTTTCTTGGTTTTTGGTAGGGGTTTTCCTAGATATTGTTTCTTTTCTTGGTTCATAAGGGTTGGCTAGAGTGGGTTTTGTATTGCAGGGATATGAGGAGGCGATCAGCTTCTACTGACTCGGTCTCAAATGCTTCTATGGAGGATAACAGTTCGCCCGAATCACCAGAGGAGGACATAGAACCGTCGTCTGAACCTTCGGCCATGAATTGGAACCTTCTGGATTCATCTACTATGAAAAAGTAAGTTTTCGTATTCTATATCCCTCTACGATTGTTTTTTTTCCCCAAAATACGACTTCTATAACCCTCTGTGATTGTGAGAGTTGCAATTTCGCTCTTTTGAAGTTTGGGCTTGTTTATAGTTTATGAGATATTAAATAATAGTCCAATTCATCCGGCAAAGAGAGCACTTTTGTTTGATGGCTGTTTTCCTAACTGAAGTATATCATCGTGGATGTTTATATTCTGTTTGATTTGACCTAGCAGACAAAGCATTCGTCTGAGACGTGAAATATCGAAAATCATAAAAGGCAGTTTCGACGGTCCGTACTACGCTTACAAACAAGTGCCGCTTGCTGCTATTGAACGTTGGTTCGCATAATTTTGCGTAAGTATATTTTTGATTGTCTATATGTTTTTTATAACTGTGCTCAAAATATTTCATTAATATTTTCATGTTTAGGGCAAATATACTTGGCCAGAACATCAATATGAGGATATAAAGAAATATTTTGTGTGCCAAGTTAAGTCGTGGTTTCAGACTGGCCTTTTCCACTATCGAAATAAAAAGCGTCGGCCAAAGTTTATCTCCAATGCACATTGGAATCAGATGCTCGATGGCTGGGATAGCCCTGAATTCCTGGCTCTTCGTACGCGGAACAGGCAAAATCGCATTTCGGCGAACCCCGATGCTGTGAGCAGTCAATGGCGAGGTGGTTCTGTAAGCAAGGTTGAACGTGAAAATCGACTGGTAAAATTACTATTGTATAGAAGTTTAAATTTCTCTTTTTGATGCACTAATTTGTTTTGTTACAATCTGTAGGCTTCAAAATTGGGTCGAACTCCAAATATAATGGAGGTATTCAAGGATGCATACAGTAAAGATGGATACAGGGGTGTACGAGCGCAAAGAATAGCGGTAATATACTCTGACATTACGCAATTACAGTTCGATTTTATTAATTTAAATATTGTATTCTTATGTAGGAGGCAATCGATGATGCGATTGCACAGACTCAAGCAGAAACCGGCATGGAAATGACTTCGGAGCAGTTAGCTGAAGAGTTCACGAAAGTTGCACGGGGATCGAGAAGGCGTTCTTTCGGGGTTCCTGAGACGAGACAATGCAAACTTAATTTTGCTTCGACATATCGCCCGAGCACCGAATCAGGTAAACTTACTTTTGCGTTGGAAGTTCTAATATTTTATTTATGACGACGTTGTATTATATTGTGATGTAGTTGCTTCCCTTCAAGAAGAAATATCGAGGTTGAAATCTGAGAACGAAAAGCTCTCACAAGGCATGACCGAGATGGAACAGAGGATGACTCAGAGGCTCGAAGAATTAACTCTACAGTTTCGGGCGTCTCAAGGTCGGGCAAGTCCCTTGCAGCTCCAACCTAGCCTCTCGCAGTCCCACGTTGGTCCCTCTCAATCACTCGCCGGACTCTCTCCATCACTCGCAGGTCCATCACAATTCTACCAATCGACCTTCCCGCCTTCGACTCTACCTCATAATTCGTTGATGTCCCTGTTGGGTTCGGCGCCGCAACAAGCAGCTTATCCATAGGTTCCCGGTCAATTTTCGTTATTTTCGCCCTCAGTACTTCAAAACCCCGATGGTTCTCCTAGGGACTAATTGGTAGGAGACTTATTTTTCTATGTATTAGCTTTTGTTGTCTCCTTTTGAAGACTTAATGTGCTTTTGTTGTATCCCTTTGGGAAAGTCTCTGTGTATATGATTTTTGCTGTAATATAGTGATCAATTATGATCCCGGTATGTATATAACGTCCTTTGGGAACGATGGTGCCATGTATGGAACGTCTGTAATTTTTTTTATTTAACTAATATTTCTAAATTATAATATATAAAAACTGTATTATATTATTTAATTTTATTCATTTAAATAAATTTTCAAATATAAAAAACTGAAATTTATATTAAATGAAAGACTTCACCACGGAATAATCGTCGCAAAAACATTCCAACGCAAATGCAAATCCGTCGAAACAAACCGTCGCTTAGGTTTCCGACGGAAAATCCGTCGCTTTTTTGCGACGGAAAATACATGGCACGGACATCGCAAAATACAGCGACGAATTTACGAACCGTCGCAAGAAAGTGCGACGAACTCCGCGTCGCAAACTAGCGACGGAATATCCGTAGCTCAGTGGTCGCAACTGACAGCGACGAAATAATTGTCCGTCGCAAACTTCTGCGACGATTCTGTCCGTCGCACTTTAGCGACTGTTACACCGTCGTATTGTCCGTCGCAAAAATTCAGCGACGGCTTTTCCCACGGCTACTTATTTCCAACGGGCGTTTTTTCGACGACAGAGTTCCGTCGCTATTCCGTCGCAAAACCATTGTTAGCGACCACTTTCCGACCGTGTTGTCCCTCGGTAATCCGACACATTTTTGTAGTGGAATTTTTAATTGTGCATGCCGCAACTAATTTCAATTACCAAACAACCATATGGTTTAGTGTGATGCGTTTATCATCGAGCAGTTTTTTCTTTCTTGGATATTCCAATTCTGAACCGGTTAATAATATATGATTGTAAAACATCAACATAGAAACACATAGATAATAGAACTTGGAGAAAGAGGCGGTTGTTGCACGCATTGAGAGCTTGCATTGTTGTGTACTGAAATTCGAGTGGCTTGGCGAAAAAAAAAGGCTCATGCCGGGGAACGATTGAGTGGCTTCAAACGAGAGGGCTTCTCATTGCCTTGGAGTGATCTCCTGGACCTAGTTGAAACACGAGTTCTACCGTAAGTAGCAAATGTGCGAGCATGGAGCCTTCTCAAAATTGATAGCCTTATCGAAGCATTCGAGGCCTGTAGTTGCGTATTCTACACGCCAGCCTTTGTAGACCCCTTGAGATTGTGTATAATTAGTATATCTACTTTACTCTTGTGATGTCGAAATTTGCTTCAATTCATAGTTAAGTCATATGTCATTAATGATATTACGTGTTCGTTAGAAATAGATTTTGTGGTAAACATGTTGTAGGTAGAACTGTCAAAACGGGCTTGGGCCCGCGGGCTATGAAATTTGAGGCCCGCTTGGACGCGGGCCTGGGCGGGTAAGCCTGCGGCGGGTGCCGGCTTTGGCGGGGTGGGGCGGGCTTACCCGCGGGTAGCCCGCCAGAATAATTAAAAAAGAATTATATTATTTATAATGCTAATATTACAAATATACAATTAATAATTGGTACTTGATAACATAAAGAGGTTAATATTAAAAAAGTTTATTAAATTAGATATATTTTCAACTTGAATTCTTCAATTTTTTTATTTTTTTTCATATTTTTATATTATTATTTCCTTTTTTTTTCTTTTATGTTTCCTTTTTTTTTTTTTTAAAAATGACGGGCTAGGCCCGCCAGGCCCGCTACCCGCTGCAGGTTGGGCGGGCTTGCCCGCCCCCGCCCCGCCTGTGGCGGGCTTTGGCGGGCTACGGGCCGGCCCGTTTTGACGGTACTAGTTGTAGGTGCTCCTACCTATGACGTTTATATCACTATCACTTAATTATTAGATTACATTTTCATGTTGCCAATTTTCTATTATAATTCAATATATTAATTAATACCTATAAGTGTGTGATATGGACTAAAAGTAGATGGACCTGAAAAAATCAGAAAAGGCATGTTATGCCCATTGGAAAATATATATGGTTAGTAAATAATGATAAATGATAGAGATAGGGACCTCCGATAGGTAGGTGATGACTCCCAAGAAGAAGAAGGCTTCTTCAATATGCTACAAGGGGACTTTATGATGCTGCAGGCGCGACTGATGGCTATGACTGCTGCAAAAGGGACCTCTGACAGGACTGCAAAAGCTACACGTTGTCCCAGAAGGTCATATCACTAGGGAGCTCGGGTTAAACCTTCAGGCAATATTCAAGAGCTAGGGACGTACCTTTAGGCAATGTCCAAGAGCTTCCTAAAGGAGGACTTCATCATTTTCACACACCATTCTGATTACAACACTTCTAAACGCTTATAAAATATTCTCTCTCTACAAATAACGTCCTTAAGTGTTTTAGTAGGTGTTCTTGATATAAAGAAGAGAGAGTGAGCTGTTTGACTGTGTAATCTTCAAAGTATAGTGAAAAGAGAGTTCAGAGCATCCGTAGACGTAAGATCTACATAGAACCGAACCACGTACATCCCATGTTATTTCATTTACATCCCAAGCAGATCCTCAACGTTCCAAACAGGTCCCCAATGTCCCAAACAGGTCCCCAGTACGTCCCCAAATGCGTCCTGCATCCCCAACACGTCCTAACAAGTTCCAAACAGATCCCCAACGTCCTGAGCATTTCCCCAAACACGTCTAAACTTCCCTAACATGTCCCAAATACGTCCCAAATATGTCCCAAGCTCCCAAACACGTCCCTTTCAGTTTCCTTATAAATAAGCACCTTACGCAGGTCCTCAAACTTTGAGATAATCGATTCTCCGGCTATATAAATTTCCCCACATATATAAAGATCGTTGATTGGGATAGCCCCATATCAAATGGCGCCGTCTGTGGGAAATTCAGAGTTGAGGGCTTGATTAATTTTGCTTGTGCGAAGCTGTGCTTAACGTTTCTATTTCTCTTTTCTTCTCCTCATTTCTACTGGGACGAGATAAAAATTGCAAAAAACCGAGGGAGGAAGACCCTCTTTGTCGAAGAATTTGGACTCGTAACCCGCAGGAGCTGCCGAAGTGCAACTTAAGCTCCTGAGACGTAATGCCATGTGCATCACTTTGACCGAGAGGAGGAAAGGATGAAGACCCGAAGCTCCCCCTTCGTGACCTAAAAGCCCAGCTTCGCGCTGGCACGAAGACCCGAAGCTCCGCATTCGGCACCTCCCAGCTCCGCACTGGAGAGAAGACCCGAAGCTCCCCCTTTGGGACCTAAAAGCCCAGCTTCGCGGTGGCACGAAGACCCGAAGCTCCGCATTTGGGACCTCCCAGCTCCGCTCTGGAAAGAAGACCCAGTGGTCCCCATTCGGGACCTCCGAGCTCCGCACCAACACTTGAAGATCAGTGTGAGATTTCCATGCGGGCACATAAAGATCCACGGAAGACATCCCGCGTTGATAAGGCTCTTAGCCGGGACCTCAGGACCCTCTAAAATCTCATTCTCTATTATATGTTATTGTTATCATAGTAAACATGTGCACCACCCTAACAATTGCTATTGTTTGAAGGATATGATCGAGAGGCTTATCCTGATGGAACACCTGAAAAAGGTGCTAGCCACGGTAGCAAAGGTTCGTGCCTCAGTCGCATACGAAGGTTCGGTTTTGGGGACCTCCAAACCAGCTCCGCCCGAGCACAAGGAGGCCTAGTGGATCTATCATATGAGCTCCACGCTGGTATGAGAGATCCAAGATGCTAAGGACCGGCGGGTCCTACCCTTTCATCGACAAAGGCAGGATGAGGACCTCCACACGTACATCAGCAGGTCCAACATTGCGGCCCTGGGAGCACCCACCACCATTTTCTCCGTAAAAATGAGTGCACCAACCAACGGTCTCCATAATGGGAGCTCGCTGTGTCGTTGTCCCAAGAGCTCCCTCAGACTTCCCTAAAGCTTTTATGCCAGGAAGAAACAGGCGAGAGACGTGCCCACGAAAAACCACCTCAATCTCGGGATAGGGACCTGTTGATATCTTTCCTGAGGGTCCTGCGAAACCTCATACCCTCATGCAACAACATGGAGGAGATCCTGACCAAGCAAGGAGACATCCCGTGATGAAAAGGCTCTTAGCCGGAACTCTAGGGCCCTCTGAATCTCATTTTCATTTATTTTACCATATCATTATGAATACACACATCACACTAACAACTGCTATCATTTGAAGGCTCAAATAGAATGACCCATCCTCGTATAACGTCTAGGGAGGTCCGTTGGGCATAGCCTCGACCAAGGTCTGAAGGCAGCCGAGAAGGAGTCCGGGGGGATCTGTGCCAACTGAAGGCAGACAACCCCCACCTCCTCTAGATAAGGGCCAGCTCTAATTGAGGCTCACGTTGCTATCATAATATGAGCTCCAGGCCAGGGGAATTCCAATCTCCAACAGAGCCCGAAATTGTACACTTGAACAGTCGAAGGTCCGGACCTCCTGAGAGCTGGAGCCAGGGACCACATCATTACCAAGAAGAAAGGAGCTTCATTTCCCCATTACTTCAAATTCCAGGACTCCAATGAAGAGCCCGGACACTAAATGAGCGGGCGCTATAACCACGCATTTAAGCAAGCGGGCGCTATAACCACGCATTAAGTGAGCCGGCGCTATAACCGTGCTTAATTCGTACTTGGTTTATGAATTACGAAGCGAAGCTGGTGCTATAACCAGGGTAAACTAATGATGTCCCTAAGGACACCTTGTCGGCATATAAGTATTTTATATAATAAACGGTGCACCTAAAATTACAATTGATTACAATGGCTGACGGACCTGCGGTGTACAGGACATCAAGACTGATAGTCTGCGACGTGTGATGATACCAACGGCCGACGGGCCTGCGACGTACCCGACATCAAAGATAATAAATCTGCGACGTGATGATGCCCATAAGGGTGTACAAGATACCGCCGCTGATGGGCTGCGGCGTACAAGACATCAAAGACTCTCGGTAAGCCTGCGACGTGAATGTTACCTAAAGCGAAGCTGGCGCTATAACCAGGGTAAACCGATGAGGGAATCCCCGGGGTTATAATTTTGTAGACCTAAGTGTCTACCCAGATACTTAACTCACTAAGGACAAAGAGAGCCTAGCGCAAAGCGACACCTAAGGACAATGACGACGGTCATTGCAATCGAGGGCGTGAATTCGTACTTGGCTTACGAATCGATAAGCGAGCTGGCGCGATAACTATGCGTTTAAGCAAGCTGGCGCTATAACCATGCCATGATAATGATATTCCCCGAAATACCATCAGGTCCCGCAACGACGAAAAAAAATATAATACAGGAGAAGGAAACTCCGGTGGAACATGCGAACATGGGAATTAAGCTCTCCACGCCATTATGTCTCGAAAGGAATGACAAAGTATTTTTACAGGCTATCACAAGGATGAAAAAAGAAAGGATGTCCTAGGGAGCTCGGAGCAACGTGCAGTATGACCTGGGGATCTCCTTCAAAGTACAAGGCTTGAAGAGGAGCTCCGCCATCAGGTCCCTGCCAGGTCTCTTCCAGCTCCCAAAGACGGCAGATACAACATACGAATCATACATAGCGCAAGGAAAAAGCCCCCAACAGAGACACGTAAACATTGGGGAGTCAAGCCCCCTAAAACACGCAGGCCCTAAGAATGTCCATAACAAGAAAAACAGAGAGATAAAGAGGTATGTTACAGAACATTTAAAAAGAAACGTCGGGAGACGGGCCCTTTGGAGGAACGAAAGTAACGCTTGGGAGGTCCGAGATGTTGGCGCCAGCTAGAACTCCCACGAACTTCTCTAGCGTAAGGAGCCAAAATAGAGGATTCTCAGAAGCCTTTAGGTCTCCCTTAAAGCACGCAGGAAAAGGAAGGTGCCGAAGGGGCGGCACCTCCCGAAGACCCAGCGCCATAGCCCCCCATGAAGCAATGCTGTATAAGAGGGACAAAACCTTTCAAAGACAGGGAGTCCCTCAGATAAGCTTGGCGCCAACCCTCGGCCAGATCCTCCAAGAACTTCTTCTCAGCAGCTGCGGAAGGGAGATGCTGCTGACAAGCCCTGGCACCTTCGGCCTTCCATTTGCTAGAGCGGCTGACGTTTGCACCTCCACCATGCGCGAAGTCCTCGTCCCACTCAGCTTTCTCTTTGGCAAGGAACTTCACGATGTTGCTGGAGTGCTACCTGCTACTCGAGCTCTGCAGCTCCTCCCAACGCGGACCTCTCCTTCGACATTTCTGTGCCGCTCCACCAACGCGGACCTCTCCTTCGTCATTTCTTCTTTTTCAGCTTCGAATTTCACTGCAGCTTCCTCAGCTGCCTTCCCTTTGGTGGCACGCCGGCCTTTCTCTTAGCTCCCAAAATAGGAAATAACTTCCTGATCCGCTGAGATCCCCTCATCCTTGGGGGAAGCTGAGATATCTCTTTCCGAATGTATCTGGCTGCAGGAATCTCCGGAACCATGGGAGTTGCAACAGGCGATCCGACCTGGGGAATCAGCGAAGTGGCTCCTTCCTCCACATCAGCCAACAGAACGTGACCCTTCAGGAGGTAATTGCGGTAGGGAGGTAAGGCCCATCTTACTATTTTACTCTAATTTATTTTTTGTCCCAAGAAACAAATTAGAGTAAGGGAGTGGTTGATATGGACTAAAACCAGATGGACCTGAAAAAATCAGAAAAGGTCCGTTAGGCCCATTGGAAAATATCTATAGCTAGTAAATAATGATAAAATATAGAGATAGGGACCTCCGGGGACCTCCGATAGGTAGGTGATGACCCCCAAGAAGAAGAAGGCTTCTTCCATACGCTACAAGGGGACTTTATGAAGCTGCAAGCGCGACTGATGGCTATGACTGCTGCGAAAAGGACCTCTGACAGGACTGCAAAAGATACACGTTGTCCTAGAAGGTCATATCACCAGGGAGCTTGGGTTAAACCTTCAGGCAATATCCAAGAGCTAGGGACGTACCTTTAGGCAATATCCTAGAGCCTCCTATAAAACGAGGACTTCATCATTTTCACACACCATTCTGATTCCAACACTTCTAAATGCTTATAAAATATTCTCTCTCTACAAATAACGTCCTTAAGTGTTTTAGTAGGTGTTCTTGATATAAAGAAGAGAGAGTGAGCTGTTTGACTGTGTAATCTTCAAAGTATAGTGAAAATAGAGTTGAGAGCGCACGTAGACGTAGGATCTACATAGATCCGAACCATGTACATCCCATGTTATTTAATTTACGTCCCAAGCAGATCCTCCACGTCCCAAATAGGTCCCCAATGTCTCAAACAGGTCCCCAGTACGTCCACAAATGCATCATGCGTCCCCAACACGTCCTAACAAGTTCCAAACAGATCCCCAACGTCCCGAGCACGTCCCCAAATACGTCTAAACTTCCCTAACATGTCCCAAATACGTCCTAAATATGTCCCAAGGTCGTCCCTTTTAGTTCCCTTATAAGTAAGCACCTTACGCACGGCAAACTTTGAGATAATCGATTCTCCGATTGTATAAATTTCCCCACATATATAAATCTCGTTGATTGGGATAGCCCCATATCAGTGTGTATGGGTAGTATATGAATAGTGCTATTCGTCGTAATCAACTGCAATGATGGCTATTGCCTAGCCTACACTCTCTTGAGATCATCGTATATAACACGTGTTGTACCGTTGATTATTTTAATAGAAAAAAAACAATGATGTGCATTTCAGTATATCTTTTATATTTGATTTAAGTCATGGTGAAGCAAATGTTCCACTCACTGACGAGGCTTTTATCAAATTAACACAATTTATTGCATATACAGCCCATAACTTTAAGAAGCTCTATAAATGGCCCATCACTTGTGTTCATAGAAAAAAAACAGCAAACCAAATATCGGATATTCATTTTTGGATTCTTAAATTTCAGAATTTTAATAATGATATGAACTTGATAAGTGATATATCCATCAATGGTACAAATATTTCTTTTATAGTAATATTTCCTAACTTTGTTTCAAGATCGTTGATTTCCGTATTCCATTACTGGACTCACACGAATTTTCTATATGATTTATACATTATGATATGCACAATTGTGACTCGTTTGATGAGAAACAAGCAAAGAATTGTGGCAGTGACATTAAGCGAGATGATGAGATTAGTTTGGTGACTTTGCCTCTTTTTCATAAGATTTGCACTTGTTTGTTTGGGAGAAGATCTATAATGGTCCCCTATGTTTACAACGTGGACCAATTTAGCCACCGGTGTTTCGCGTGGACCAATTAGTCCTTGTTGTGGTGTCAAATTTGAAACGAATTGGTCATTTCGATAGTATGACCGTCAATTTGGATGGAAATTGACACGTGTCTCCGTGCGATTAGTCGAACTCGAAACATTAAAAAATATTAAATAAAATTAAAAATAACTATAAATAATTAATTATGAATAAAAACTAAAGCAAAAATTGAAAATCATCTCGATTTCCGATCCCTAATTTTTTTCGTAAATGTATATTATAATATATAAATACATTTAAAAAATAATCCCGCGTGGTCGGAGACGGGGCAATTGTCACTACTAACTTGGTAGGGAAAGGCTAGAGACATAAATTCGTGTAAACTTGGCACTTTTTAGTTTCTTTTCGTTTTAATAAATAACTAAAACGGAAAAATTATATATTTTAATTATTTTATTTTAAGTTTTTTGTTATTTTTTGGATATATTTTTATTTATTCATTCCTTTTCTGTTCTCTATTTTTTGTTATTAGTTTATTTTTCATTATATACCCTTTTCCCTTTTAATGTTATTTTATTATTTTAAGCTTGAATATCGCGTGTCGACATTTGTCAATTTTCCATCCAAATTGACGGACATGTAACTTCGACACATTTTAATGTTCCATTCAAATTGACGGACATCTTAACAGGCACCTAACAGCATGATCAATTTGGTTCAATATCGACAACACCAAGGACTAAAGTGATTCACGCATATTGAGGTCTAAATTGATCAATGTGGTAAACATTGATGACCATTTTGAGGTTTCTCCCTGTTTGTTTCAAGTAACTGATGGTTGGGGATGTAGTTAGCTTTTGTACGAGCAAATATGAAAATGTCTATGTGTGAACTATTGTTGTTTTATTGGTAGAATGAATATTTCATTTACCACTGTCAATTGTTGTTACTTACATCACACTCCCAAGACAACTCTATAGTTAGAGCAGTGGAAGAACAGATTAACTGAAATAAAACTGATTTGGAAAAACTATGTAAATGCCTGAAGCGCTACAGTCGCAATTGCATTTCCTTCTTGATGATGAGGGCTAACCGATCCACATCCTTAGCCTCACCTTGCGTGTACACGCCTCTTCCTTTCACACCAAATATGTTAAAGAGTGGATGCATAGCACGCCACAATGATGCCATGTTGTGCAGCTCGTTTTTTACCCAAATTTGCCAACCAATTACACGTCTCATCAAAAAATTGAATCTGACCAATCTGCAACCAGGAATAGATCTTCACAAGTAGCAGTTGGCTGTATGAGCAGACCAGAAATAAGTGCTCCAAGGTTTCTACCATTCAATCACACATACACATATTACAGTTGGGATTGGAAACGTGTATGCCCGGGTCTTGTAATCTGTCAACTGTTAGCAGTCGTTTCTGTAGGAGCAACCAAAGAAGGAATGACTATTTTGGTATGTTGATCCTGT
Organism: Craterostigma plantagineum; assembly: GCA_027422505.1. NCBI lineage: Eukaryota > Viridiplantae > Streptophyta > Magnoliopsida > Lamiales > Linderniaceae > Craterostigma > Craterostigma plantagineum. The sequence goes on from JAPQWV010000712.1 coordinate 122,684, forward strand.
TACAAACAGCTTTGTAATATGGAAAAGCAGAGTGTGCTCCTTTAGCCACATATAACCCGACTGAGCAGAATAGGTCCCATCCTTGGCAGGAATCCATCTTCCTCCAGTGCCATCTCGAATCCACATCAGGTTTAAAGTCCCAAAAACTTGTGCCTTTTAAGTATATATCATTAATCCATTTAACCAACAAGGAGCCCACATTTTTCTCAATGTCCCAAATTTGTTTACCTGCCAAAGCTAAGTTCCATGTCACACAATCTCTCAAGTTCAGACCTCCTTTACTCTTTGGATAGCACACCTTATCCCAGCTTAGTAGACGAATGTATCTCCCCTGCTCTTTTCTTCCCCATAAGAATTCTGCACATATTCTGTCCACTCCCTTGGACACGGCCTTGCGGAGTAAGAATACATAGCCCCATATCCATGAGTTGCCAGTAGAACTGAGTTTATAAGGCACAATCTGCCTGCATACGATAGGTTTCTGGTAGCCCAACACTTAATTCTAGCTGTGATCTTCTCAACTAGCACCTGACACGAGCTTCTATTCCATTTGGTTGGGGATAGAGGGACTCCTAGGTACTTCATAGGGTAACTGCCAATCCGAAAACCAGTAACCTGAACAATCTGGTCTGCGACAGAACTAGATGTGCCAGCAAAGCCAGACACCTTCTGACAGTGATCTGGGCCTTCCTTAATCACTGTAACAGCCCCCTTGCTGCCCTTGCAAAAAATCATAAGGCCGTCAGCAAAGCATAAATTCACCAATTTAATGTGTTTGCACAAGGGGAGAAACCTGAACCAAAGATCATTCGTATACCGCAGTAATTTCCTAGTTAGGTACTCCATAGCAGTCACAAAAAGTAGGGGAGATATTGGATCACACTGTTTCAGCCCCTTGCTCCTTTAATAATCCCAGAAGTAGAACCATTAATGGAGACAGTGTACGAGACAGATGTAATACACTCCATGATCCAGCTGATGAATTTCATAGGAAACTTTAGGAGGCATAGCCATTCCCTTAAGAACTCCCAGTCAACAGTGTCGTATACCTTTCTGATATATGTTTTTAACAGAGCTCTTGCTGAGGCACTACTCCTGTTGTATGATCATGTCTTGGCATAGAAGGATATTGTGCGCTATGGATCTTCCTTCCACAAAGGCATTTTGGTTGGCATTAATGAGTTTAGGCAGAAAAGGCTTGATTCTATTACATAGCAGTTTAGCAACACATTTGTAAATTGTGTTGCAACGTGCTATAGGTCTGAAGTCCATGGCAGTATTAGATTAGCCACTTTCGGAATGAAACACAAAGTAGTGCAGTTAACTCTGGGCAGCAGCATACCTGTATCAAAAAATTAAAAGCAGTAGACACTTGTTCCCCCACTATGCTCCATGATTGTATAAAGAAACCACTCCCAAAGCTATCCGGCCCAGGAGCCACTTCTTCATGAATAGATTTTATCACAGCCCATACTTCATTCTTCTCAAATGGTTGAGTGAGTGTTAGTTGATTTCCACTGTCAATGTGTATCCCTCTGCAGCTATACACTGGTCCAGCTTAGCCCGCTTACTGAACCTTTTACCCAGTGCTTCCTAAAAGTAGAGAAGTGCTATTGGATCCCCTTATGATCGGATATTATTTTCCCATCTGAAGCTTTAATGGATAGGATTCTATTAGCAAAGACTCTCTGTATGATTCTGGCATGGAAATAAGCAGAATTCTGGTCACCTTTGTCTAGCCATCTTGGTTTTGCTTTTTGTCTCAGGAAGGTGTCATTAGCCTTGTACAGGAATCCAAACTCTGTTCTGGTTTCTTCCTCCCTAGTTATGAGCTCAGGGTTCATGAGATCAGCATGTAGAGCTGCTTGTAGTTCCTCTAATTTGCTTCTAACCTCCTCATTTTGTAACAATATTAGCAATTTGTGTTCTGTTCAGAGACTTCAGGAGACCTTGCAACCTGTTCAGATTCCCACATACATTCCTCATGGCCGAACTATGTTGAGTTTGCCAGCCCTGACAATGGACAGAAACGATGGGTCCAAGCTCCACATACTGAAATACTTGAAAGTCTTTCTCTTGGGGTGGACATGACTGTATTTCCTGAGCACAATGGGTGTATGATCAGATATGCTCTCTTGGAGAAACACAGCAGAGTAATCACAGAACTTAGACAACCACTCTTGATTGGCAAAGGCCCAATCAATCTTGCACCCATATTCTTCTATCAGAGTTCTGTTTATTAGTCCGTGTGTATTGGAAACCAGTCCTCCTTATTTGCTCTAGGTGGCAAGACTGGATACAATTGTTAAAGTCACTGAACTCAGTAGCATGAACAGTTGTTCCCCCCAGCCTATCACAAAATCCTCGAATATTGTTGAAGTCCCCCCAGACCATCCAAGTGACATTTAGGGCACCTCCAACCTGTTCCAGAATCTCCCACAGTTGGCCTCTCGCACCCGGACCATTGTGACATTACACACAAGTAAGGTAAGTGACTAGAGAGCCATGCTTCAGGATTTTGAAATGCATATGCTTCTCAGACCTCGAGGTAAGTTCTAGTTCTGTTCCACCCCTCCAGGCCACCACAATCCTGCCCAAATGGTGTGTACTGAGGTTATGGCAAGTTTCCCAGCCATCAAAAACTTTGTTCAGAGTGGCATTCACAGTGTCCTTCTTTAGTTTTGTTTCCAACAGGCATAACATTTTTATTTTGTATTTACAACAGAAGAGGCCTACCTCCCTATGTTTTGCAGGGGCATTAAGGCCCCTAATATTCCATGAGGCACTATTATCCATTTCCAGGATCGAAGACTGTAGGACCCCGGTCCCCGGAAATTAGGTCGGCCAATAAATTAAGCGTATGCTTTACTTGATTTCATGATAATGGCGTGTATTTTATGTGGTTATGTGAAAATTACGAGAAATTTCATGCAATTACGCGCTATCGATTTTATGTCCATTATGAACCCTAATTTGGAAGGGTAAGTTTTAGGAAATGGAAAATGGTAGAGTGAGCTAGGATTAATGGTTGTTAGGTTAGAAATCAACATTTAGGCCCAATTTGAAAGAAAGGCCCAAATAATAGACAAGTTTCCCAAAAGTGGGAAAAGCCATACCTTATCCAATCAAAATGCAAGATAAAATATCTAAACCAACAACCCAAATCCCTAAATTTCACTCTCTAACCATCGACACCCAACAAAAGAATAACGAAAGAGCAAGAAGAAAGGAGAAGGGAAGAAGCCGAGCCAAATTTCGAACCAAGGAGCTTGAAAACCGAAGTTGGTAAGTAAATACCCTTATTAAGCTTTAAATTCGTACCCTATGTGTAGTTGGAGATCATTAATGAACTTAAATGTAAGAAGTTGAAAAATAATGTCGAAAGAACCCTAAAATGCGAGATGAATTCATGATAGAGTCTCTATTCGGACAAACTAGCTAGCAAATGGCTTAAGGTGCGATTTAGAACTTAGAAGGCTAGGTAGAATAAGCTATGGAACTGATTTCGACGGGATGAAGATGATGAAAAAATGTCGAATTGATGGGAAGAATGTCGAAGTAAAAGGCGAGATGATAGTAAATATCTAAATGTCGAGCTCATGCATGAAACATCGACATAAACGTATATGTCGACATTTTATAAATGTCGAGAATCTTACATGCAATGTCGAAACTCGGGTGAATTTCCATGTCGACATTTTTCACTCCAAAATGGCAAGATAAATGTCGAATGGAATTGAACAGAAAATGTCGACACAGATTCAAGGTAAAATGTCGAGAGTCAAGTTAGGTCATGTCGACATTTTCCTCAAAATGTCGAAGTGATAAAGTACAATGTCGGGTGAAATGTCGAGACATGTCAAGGCAAAATGTCGAATACTAGATAAAAATGTCGACATCTCACATCCTAAAATAACAAGGTAAAATGTCGAGTGAAACACGAACACAAATGACGAGAACCAAAGAGAAATGTCGAAATGTTAGGTTAGATGTCGACGTGATATGTATCGACATTCTATAAATGTCGAGACCCATGTAAGTTTCATGTCGACATTTCCTAATAAAAATATCGAAAAGGACAGATGTCGAAGCAGATGGTAAATGTCGAGATCTCAAATCATATAATGTCGAGCTTTACTAAAATGACGAGTTCATACACGAAAAATGTCGAGACCTTATAACCGAATAAAAATGTCGAGTCCTTCTAGTATAATGTCGAGATCAAATAAAATATCGAAACCCTTTAATATAATGTCAAATTGTGTGTAAATGTCGATATCTTACCTTATAAAATTATACCGAGATCTTCACATACAATATTAGGCAAAATATTTCAACACTTTTCAAGAACATAGATAACCAATATTTCAGATAACGTACTGATACAATAATTTTATGATTAAGGTTAAAAATTAGGAATTTTGCCGAATTTCCTAGTCACGAATTTTATACTAACCTAACTTAGGAAATTTATGGGACAAGAGACTTAATCTAGACTTGAAATTAACGACTTATAATCTAGCGAATTTAATGAGGTGAGATGATTTAATTTGACTAAGGGATCTTATAAAGGCGCAATACTCATACATCATTATTTATGCTTAAAGGTCGTACGTTAGGAGCAAACGGGGAAAATACTAATTTCGCTCGGACGACAGGTAAGTAGAAATTCAACTATGACACGTAACTTGCCTGCGTCCAAGTATGTGAATTACGTGCTCGTGTATTTTCTATGAAATGCGTACGTATGATATGAATTAATTCTATGCATGATAGTATGATTTGCATATGTATATGAGCATAACATGAGCACTTGCACGCATGAGTAGAACGTAAGGAGTGAGGCATGAGCGTGCATAAGATCGCCTGCGTGCGATGTGTATTCGCCGTTAGTCGGCGTTTGTGTCGACTCAAATGAAGAGTCACGGCTTCCCTTATGCAGCCTTTAATGCCTGAATAAGAGGCTGGGTGAATATCCCGTACGATAAGGCCTGAATAAGAGGCTGGGTACATACCCCGTACGATAAGGCCTGAATAAGAGGCTGGGTAAATACCCCGTACGATAAGGCGGAATAAGAGGCTGGGGAAATGAAAGCCGAGGGCCCGTATGAAATAAGAGTGTAAGAAAAAGAGTAAGAGCGTAAGAAAAGAGTACGAATATGAGGAAAGAATATGAGCGTTAGTAAACGACGGCGTGGATTGTCGATCGTTAGGACACGTGCATTCATGCATAACTTCTGCTTACTGAGCCTCGGTGGCTCATTGTTTATGTTACGTGTTGTAGGTACTGACGATCACGGTACGTGATCTGACTTCTACGCGAGGCCGATCTTTTGACGCAGTCCGACCGCTTTTGAGGTGGGGGTGTGTGTATGGATGACGACCTGTGAAGGCCGGACGCATAGGGAGCTTTTGGCTGCACACACACACGTACACTTGTATTTTGCAGACATGGGCATGACGAAGATGTCGAACGATGTAAAACATTTTTTTGACATGTATATAAGATTTCCGCTTGCATTTTTAAAATGAAAAATTTTATTCGCATTTTTACGTATTCGCACAATACCAAAGCATTAACACTAGACTTAGAACGGAATACGAGGGCGGGACGACGGGTCCTGACAAAGACCCTCTGCTTTGAATGGCTGTTTAAGTCTGTAGGTTGTTTTCTGTCTTCCTCCTGCTGCACTAAGTCTGCCAAAGACTTCGTACTACCTCTATCAACTGCTTGATTCAGGCCCCCAGTACCTATCACAACTACATTTGAGGGTTGCTCATCTGGTTTGTCAGTAGGCAAAGCCCACGGATAAGTGGCTCCATTGCCAGCAGGTGGGCCATTGGAAGCGTGACTGTCCGAAGCTGGAGGCGTCCGACGCCTTAGGTAAACAATTACTTTTTGAAGCTACTTGTTCTGTGTATTCTACTTCGTGGATACTTGACTCAGGGGCTAGTTCTCACATTTGTGTTTTGAACCAAGGTCTAGAACGAAGTAGGAAGCTTCGAGCTGGTGAGGTCTCGATCAACGTAGGTAGTGGACATAGTGTACTAGCTACACACATGGATCAAAGACGTTAGTCTTATCGTCATTACGTTGTTTAGAACTTTCTGACATTTTTGTTTTGCCTAAGGGGCTTAAAAACATTATTTCGATTCCTGTTTTGAGCAGACCGGTTACGAGTTTCGATTTATGGATAGTGTTTGCCATGATTTTTACAAATAAAAAATGTCGGAAGTGCGACGTTAATAAATGGTTTATATTATGTCAACTTAAAAGAAAATGTAAAAACTGCAAATGCAATCACCAAATCGTCGACTGGGTCGAACGATCAATACATCTGGCACCAACGACTAGGTCACGCAGCAGAAGTGAAGATTGAACAGATGGAAAAGGATGGTTTATTAGCACAGTGCGAACATGCCCGATTCCTACCTGCCAGTCTTGCATCTTAGGGAAAATGACCAAGTCACCCTTCACAGGGGCTTTCACTAGGGCCACGGAAGTGTTGGGTTTGATCCACATCGACGTATGTGGACAATTTAAAGTAACGGCCTGAGGTAATTGCCGCTACTCCATAACGTTCACGGACGATTTCTCCCGCTATGGGAATGTCTATTTTATGAGACAGAAGTCCGAAGCTCTTGAAATGTTCAAAGAGTATAAAAAATTAGTGGAGAAGCAAACTGGCAAGGTCATTAAAGCCGCTCGATCAGATCGAGGCGGCGAGTACACGAGCCTTGAGTTTGATGCATTTCTTAGAGAAAATGGCATCATCATACAGTTTTCCCCGCTAGGCACGCTGAAATTGAATGGCGTGGCCGAACGGAGAAACTGAACTCTTTTAGCTATAGTTCGATCGATGATGAGTTACACAGATCTCTCCATTTCGATGTGGGGATATGCCTTAGAGACAGCGGCCTATATCCTTAACAGGACACCTACCCGCTCTGCCGATAGGATTCCTTACGAGGCTTGGCATAACCGTAACGTGAGTTTGAATCACATGAGGTTCTGGGATTGCCCCGCCTTTGTGAAAATATTGATGGCAGATAAGGTTGAATTGAGATCATTAATGGCGAGATTTGTCGGATACCCCGAGGACACAATGGGGTATTACTTCTACGTACCAGAAGAACACATGGTGTTTGTCGCTTTGCACTTTTCTTTCTTGGAGGAAGAACTCGTAGTCGAAGGTGGTAAAGAACGAGAAATAACTCTAAGAGAGTTAGGGGACGAATCGACTCCTATCCAGAGTCGTTAGACGACGTTCCGGAAAACCCAGCTCAGCCGCAATTGTGCAGGTCCAATAGGATACCTCATATGCCTGAGAGATATGGTATGGTACATGTCAAGCATTAGATGTTACGAGTGAGGGATGCATCCGGAACGATCCCGTCAGCTAAGCATGGGGTTGTTGCAACTAAGGGATGCGTCTGGGACGATCCTGTCACCTACGACCAGGCAATTGTTGGTACAGACTCCCTCAAGTGGCTTGAGGCTATGTAGGCCGAAATGGACTCGATGCACACAAACCTAGTTTGGACTATTGTAGACCTGCCTAATGGTTATAGACCAATTGGCAATAAAAGGATTTAGAAGAAAAAGATTGGATCTGATGGATAGGTGGAGACGTACAGAGCTAGGCTTGTAGCGAAAGCGTATAGTCTGAAAGAGGGAATTGACTATGAGGAACCTGCTCACCTGTCGCAATGATAAAGACCATTTGAATCATGCTTGCTATAGCAGCACACTATGACTATGATTGGCAAATGGATGTAAAGACCGCTTTCCTTAATGGATTCCTCCAGGAGGACATCTATATGGAGCAGCCCAAAGGTTTTACGTCATAATCAGATGCTCGAATAGTGTGCAAGCTGAATCGGTCCATTTATGGACTGAAACAGGCTTCAAGAAGTTGCAATCTTTGGCTCGATGAAGTAGTTAAGAACTACGGATTCACAAAGAATGAAGATGAGCCCTGTGTTTACAGAAAGGCCAGTGTGAGTCCGGTGTCGGCTCTAGTATTCAACGTAGATGATATCCTTTTGATAGGAAACGACATTGGGATGCTCTCAGAGGTCAAAGCTTAGTTTTCAACAGAATTCTCTATGAAAGACCTGGGAGAAACGACCGATATTCTTGGAATAAGCCTATAGATGGACGACTCTAAGAAATGATTCCTACCTATGAGGCACGGGATTCATCTCTCAAAGGCTATGTCTCCTCAGAATGAGGTACAAAGACAAGAGATGAGTGGAGTCCCTTATGCTTCAGCAGTGGGTAGCCTGATGTACGCGATGGTTTGCACGTGACCGAACATAGTGTACGCTGTGAGCGTAGTGGGTAGGTTTCAAGCTAACCCTGGTAAGGAACATTGGGCGACAGTAAAGACAGTGTTCTGAAGTATCTTAGACGGACTAAAGACTTGATATTATTTATGGCCCGGGAGAATTAGAAGTAGATGAATATACAGATTCGGACTTCCAATCAGATGTGGATGACGGAAAGTCTACTTCGGGTTTTGTCTTTATGCTTAATGGTGGCGCAGTGTCTTGGAAATGTTCCAAGCAAAGCACGACTGCTGATTCCACCACTGAGGCGGAGTACATCGCAACTTCAGAAGCTGGCAAGGAGGGTGTTTGGATATGCAAGTTCTTGGAGCAACTACAGTGGTACCTAGCATAGTGGATCGCCCGCTGCCATTGTGGTGTGACAACAGCGGGGCAATCGTACAAGCTAAGGAACCACATGCTCACAGTAAGTCCAAACATTTAGAGAGAAAAGACCACGTATGACGTGGGTTTGTTGAAAATGGCTCGATAGCCATGCAGAGAATCGCCTCTGCAAAGAATGCAGCGGACCCGTTTACGAAGCCACTACCATAGGCAGTGCTTGATCGACACCTCGATAGAATGGGGCTAAAAGATCATAGCACGTGGCATTAGTGCAAGTGGGAGATTGTTGAAGTATATGCCCTTGATGCCGTACGAGGACTCGAAGTACGAGGGCAATTTGATAATTGTGTAGTGTTTAGTGATGTAATTTGATTACTTCTATTAATGGTATGATTTTACTCATCATTAATTAGTTATTGGATAAATAAATTAAAACACAAATTATTGATTAGTCTAAAGATTTCACCTTGCAGTCTGGGTGGATAAGACAAATTAATAAAACCCAATATTGGCAGTTCAGTTGCTGATTCTGTACGGACAGAGAGGGGCACCAGTAACCTGAGATACTGCAATATTAAAATTAGTCCCCCAGTCTAAGTCTCCAGTAGGGTAACTGGATCGACAAGTATGACTTGTTTGTCGATGGGTCCAAAACGGTTGTGCCACTTGGGAAGTGGGAGACCATGACAATGATACAAGATAAATCAGGGGATTATCTGTATTTGGACACTGACTCGTAATCGAACGATCACACGCTTGGATTGTCCTTGATCGATCGATTGACTATAGTAATATGCCTGAACTTTAGAGCGAAAGGGTTAACTTGGTGTTGATCTTGAGGTCTTGACTTGTCACTAGTTTGCTAGGCCCGTCTTGCCGGTGGCATGGGTCAGCGGCGAAATCCGGTCATGACTTTTCAATGCGATTTCTGGTTGAACCGCGGAGCGATATTTACGGTTTCGATTAAATTCGAGGTTAACGTCCTATGCCAAGTTTAATGTATGGGAATTTATCCAAGTCTCTGGCCAGAGTTTATAACTGACTCGCGATAGTCGTGGAGGGCAGTTTAGGTTTTTTCATCGACATAAACGACATAGAGTCGAGTTCTATAAGTTTGACAATGCGTGACCACTCGACCGGAACAAACGTAAAGGGTTTATACGTATGATGGAAATCTACAGTCGGTTCGTGGATTATGATTAGATCAAATTCGTACTTTACTTGGGATCTGTTGGGTACCCCGGGGCTGGCTAGGTGAATACCGAACTCCTTGATACCTCCTAGGCCGGTTGAGACGTGAGAGTCGGGCTTAAAAAGGGCAACCGACAAAACGTCATCATCAGGGAGAGAGAGAGAGAAGGCTAGGTTCTAGATTGAGATATTAGGGTTTGGGGCTTGGCCAAAACCCTGATCGGCCAAAAATACTAAGTTTGACTAGTGAGGGGAAAATGGTCTTTTTACCTCATGATATATTTTTGAAAAAAATATTGGATATTGAATATTTAGTATATGATTTAAATTAGATTTAGATATTTATTATTGTCTTAGAGAAATAATGGATATTGGATATTGAATATTTAGTATACTCACAGCGTATGAGTCTATCAAAGCAAAAATGAGGAAAGCTTACATGATCTGTATCAGCGATACCTCACCCTTCTTAATGAAATGAGGAAGATAGAGATCCACAAGACAAATATAGAGATGAACATTCGGTTCCTATCCTCATTGCCCAGAGAATGGAAGAAAATATCCACTCAACTCAGACAAAAGAAAGACTTCGATGAGATGGATATTCACGCTGTTTTTGACAACCTCGCACAACACGAGGAAGATATACAAAAAGAGTAAAAGGGCAAACAGGCCGAGGACTCCATAGCCCTTGTTTCAGTGAAGAGGAGCTATCGTTCACGCAAAGAAAAGTATGTCAAGCTTCCTAGCTCTTCATAAGATGAAGAATCATCGGATTCAGAACTTCACCCTGACGTAAAGGAATTTGGGAAGCAGTTCGCTCTCATTGCCAAAATGATGACGAAGCAGTATTTTAAGAAGAAATCGTCATCCTCTGCTAACAGACTTCGAACTACAAGCTCGAAGAATTGAATCCTCAGAGGCCATTTCTCCAAAGACCCACCGAAGTGCTTCAAATGTGGGAAAACTGGTACTTCGCCCGAGAGTGCACCCTTCCGAAAAGAAGGATGCTAATTACTACTCCATGAAGCTCCAACTGACAAAACAAAAGGAAGCTAGAGTAGCTCTTATGGCGAAACAGGATCATTGCGAAAATCTCGCTCTTATGGCGCGCCTCGATGATGATATGGAAGAAGAAACATCTACAAGGACGGATGACAACAACACGTCCATGTCATCTCAGGAGGTAGTAACCCCTGACTCTACACATATTGACCTGTTAGCCGAATTAGAAACTAAGTATGCCAACATGGTACATGAGCTAAAATGTGATAAAAAGTTAGAGAAAAAGCTAACTAAGTCTCAGGCTAAAATAGCTAGTTTTGAATTAGAACTTAGAAGCTCTAATGCGAAAATAGATGAACTATCTAAGAGCTTGAAAATTAGTGAGACTAACACGCCACAGTTAGAGACGTATAGCTCAAAAATTAAGGAACTAGAAGCCAGACTAGAAAAAAACTAAAATTGTTTGGTGAGGAACCTCGACGAGAAAGCTAGACTCAATTGTAGATTAACAAATGCCAACGCTAAGATCACTAGTCTAGAATCTCAATTAGAAAAATCAAATGCTAAGATTAGTGAGCTAACTAAGGATTTCAATGCCTGTAAAGCCACAAAATTATCGGTAGAAAACAACTATGCTCTCTTAGGTAAAGAACGTAAGAAGTTATATGCCAAAATTAAGAAATTAGACGATCTTATTGTTAGGGATATGCCATCGGAATGCCATTCGAGGATGAAATGAATAGGGCATTTATATTTACCCGATGCATTATTCATCGTGTATATGAATATTGTATTCCAATAATTAATTACGGAATATTTGTTTTTATGTAGTTTTATATAGGCTTATTCTTTATGTACCATTAGGTCTTATTTGGCATCCGGTAAGATGGTAAATAATTAAATCAAATATATACGAGTTTAGTTATCGATTCTCATGGGATGAGAGAGGAGGCACCGGTGAGCTATTATTCTCGGATATTAAATTAGTCCATAAGTCTTAGACTTCAGTAGGGTGACTGAATGTCGATTATGACTTATTTGTTGTTGACTCCAAAATGGTTGTGCCAACCATTTACTAGGGAAGTGGGAGGTCGTAACATTGATATAAGCTGAATCGGCGATTAACTTATATTTGGACACGACTCCTAATCGAAGATCACATGGCCTATTACTTTGGGAAGCGTCAATGATCATTCGATTGACTATGGTAGTGTACGTGGACCTTAGACAAAAGGGTCTTTGATGGAGTTGACTTAAGGGGTCTTGATTTGTTACCAGTTTGCTAGGCCCGCATTGTTCGAGGTAGAACATGGGTCGGCTGCGACATACGGTCTTGAGGACGAAGGGTGACTGCCGGTCATAGACAGTCGTGAGGGATACTATGTTCTATGCATATTCAGTGATGGGAAATTACAAAGTCTTTGGCCAAAGCAATAAACTAACTCACGTGGACGTGGAGTGTATTTTACTAATTTTGCCTTCACGAATTAATCATAGAGTCGAGTTAGTAAGTTTGACGTAACCATGATTCTCACTCGACTGGGATAAAAGTGAAGGGTCTATACGTACTACGATAATCTATAGTCGGTTCGTGAAAACGATGGAAGATCGTTCTCAACGAGGGATCTGTTCGGTACCTCGGAATTTGCTAGGTTCTTACGAATTCTTGGATTCCTCCCTTGCCGGGTTGAGACGAACCAAGAGAGTCGGGCTTAAGAAGGATCACTGAGATAGTGTCTATCAAAGAGAGATATAACGAGATTTGAGTCGTTCATAATAATGGTACGTGAGTATTTGAAAAAATGTTTTAAGTGTAGGCTTTGGGCTGATAAATAAGCATTTATTATATATTGGGCTTAATTTATTTTTCTACCAAAATAATATTAAGCCTTTATTAGATATTGGGCTTAATTTATTAATAATTATATTAAGCCTTTATTAGATATTGGGCTTAATTTATTGGCCCAACTTTTAACACAAGGGTATAAATGATATTTTATTTTTTAATTTTCGCAATTTATAAATAATAAAAAAACATATTTATGGCATGATTCATGTGGAATGCAAAATGCCAAAGTGTTGTTTTCTATTCTTTTAATTTTTGTATTAAATACCAAAAAATATTTTTAAGCAATATTAACCCTTAGCGAATTTTTTTCAAACGTAGGCCATTATGTTTTGGGATATTTATTTGTATGGTATAAATCATTTTCAAAGCTTGAAAATATGGTATTTTCTTTATAATTTTCGTGGCCTATAAAATACCTAAGTTTTTCACAGTGAAAAACATAAGTTTTCATGTGTATTTTTTACTTTTGAGAGAGAAAAAATAAGTACCATCCTTAGAGGAAATTTTGTGGAAAATATATCTCTTAAAACAACTCCATTCCCTCTCTAGCCATCCTTGGGAGGGACTTGGTTTGTGATACATCTCGGGGTCGGCGTGACTCTATTCGGCGCGGCTCGTGGAAGCGTGGAACGGTTTACTACAACCGGGAGCTAGGGATCTTCGCTACGAGGGTAATCCCTTATACTCTATTATGTGTCGTACATGCACCTTTTCTTTATTATACCGAGCACTGTCTTAGTAACGGTGGTGAGAAAATTTTTTAAATTCACTCGTCCCAACACTTCTTACGAAGAGGGGACAGACCAAACAGACTGTATTCCTAAATCAACCCAATGATATAGAATTCTATAATCCCATAGAAGGCTTAGGTTTCACTAACCCGTGTGCTTTAAAGAAGAAGCAAGAATATGATATAAACACATGGGCTTAGGAGTAAACTCTCTTATGAACTTTACTGAAGCAGACGAATTAGGTGCTTTAGAACTCGCTAAGAGAAGAGCCAAACATAGGTTGAAATCCCCTTCGACTACAACGAATTAAATTGCAAAACTCGGGAAGTACCCTTGACGCATGACTCTGATTTAATTAAACCTCCTGAGACTCGACCGGAAATTAAGGAAAATAAGTTTGTACATTCTTAAAATGCTCTCTATAAACCTGATCGACACGCGGCGTACTAATGTAAAGTGCAGGTGCGACACGTGATAAATGAAACGAATACATAATTACTGTCACCGACATGTGATAGGTAGTGGACCTATCGTTAGTAGTGTAGAAAGGTGAGTAAACGAGTATCAAACACGAGGAATAAACTTGATTACTAGTAATAACGTATCAACTCGATATCTAGCCTAAATAAAGTGCGCAGATTGTTTTACAAGGTAACCTAACAAACTAATCCTGAGGCGACGAGAGATTAACAGAAATAACTAAAACTGGTGAGAGTGCTTTCAGATGATAAAGATGTGCTCGAAATTCGAATCCCGCTAGGTACTATCGACTAAGACAATAAAATATCGTTCCTAAGTGATTCTTGACTAAATTGCAGTAATTTCCTACCTACTCACGAATTTGCTATCGCCCTAGACGCTCGCGGGGGTCTAAGATTCAATAATTACTAACGACGAGGATCGAATATTTGCTTTGGCCCTATACCCATATCCTATCATCTACGAACAGCCTAATCGTTGTTTAGCTGTCGCCCTAAACGATTTTTCACACATTCACTTTAACACATAGACATATTAAAGCAAAAAAACACTTTCATAGATAAATAAATAGTCAAAACACACGAGTCACGAAAATCATATGTCTTAAATACGAATTAACCTAGCGTTCATCTAATCCCAAATACAAAAGGAATTTAGCTTCTCATAACTGACGGAAAAACGGTGAAGGAAATAGAAAACAAGGAAGGAAGACTCATGATCTTGTGTACTGATGTATCTGGGATGATATCGTAGAAGAGTCTTCGTTCCTCGTTCAATTCGGCGTAAGTTAAGCGTTGATCTGTCTCTTGCGCTTCTTGAGTGGAAGTCTCTGTTCTTGGCGTCTCTCTCTATGCTTAGGGTTAAGTTGTGAAAGTTCTCCCCTATTTTGAGTTGAAATTGGGCTCTTATAATGTCTTTCGCAAGCTTCACGACCTGGGCATTGGGCCTCATGGCCGTGACTATCATCGCTTTGCTTCGCGTCATCCTCTGCCATGTGTCACGGCCTCATGCATGGACATTCACAGCCATGAACGTCTTCTTCTTAGCTCACTCCGCTGTTCACGGCCTGGTGCACTTACCTTCACAGTCGTGACTCTCTCCAAATTGGCTTCGCTTCACTCTCTGCCGCGATTCACGGCCTAGTGCTGTGGCGTTCAAGGCCGTGACAACAACGGTCGGTCCTCCTTTTGCTCACTGCCCACGTTCACGGTTTCTCGCATGATGTATCACAGCCGCGAGTGTGAACTAGTTCGTTCTTGGCCTAGATTCACGGCCTAGTGCACATGATTCACGACCGTGAATCTATACTGTCAGCATCCTAACTTGCTCGTTTCGCCTCGTTTTTGCTCCTTTTCGCCTGAAAGTCATCCTAAGGTCCTTCAATATCAAAATAAGTGTAAATAGAGTGAATAAGTGCATGAAATTATTACTAAAACTCTATTATAACCCACATAAATACTGCAATACATGTCTTGATATACGTTTATAAAACCTCCCCCACTTAAACATTTGCATGTCCTCAAGTAAATTAAAAGTCAGAAAAGGCATCAAATCAAGATGACGGCATAATTGTTCGCAACTTATCATCATAGATGGAAAGCACAAAATGGAATCAAGCAAACAATCATGGAAAGTACACTAATGATCGGCACCTACCAACTTGAACTTCCTTAGCATTACTAATCGAGACCTATACCTCACAAGGATTCGGTCAAATCACTCAGTGTATAGAGTATATAGTGAATCGCTCAAATGTGCGCTAGTCCAACCCCTACCATAGGCTTGCAAGTTAACCGCATATCTTCAACTTAAGGTGGAAACTATAAATCTGAGGGTCTTTTCGGGTCGAAACGGATCAAATAATAATGAGATGACAAGCATAGATATTGAACACATAATCTGAAAGCTAGACACATAAGCAAAAACTCAAAGAATATAGCACCATCAAACTGGCAGTCACATGTCCCACCCAACATAAGACTCAACATTTTCGCTCTAAAATCCTAGACTTCTCTGCCCGACCCTCTCAGCTCAGTTTCCTTTCATTTTCTGCCCTTTTATCTTAATTACGCTCTGATTTTGTGCACTGCCATTATTCCCTAAACATCAAGGTTTGGCTTATTGTCGCAAAGAATACATCGTCACAGCGAATGCCGTGTACCTAGGGATACTTATTACCAAAACGTATATCTTGCAAAAGGGTTATGGGCAGGCTTATGCAAGGGATCCGGTCATTTTAGAAAACGGTCAAATAGGATCGAGTCATTTCACCGAATAACAGAGAAGAACATTAATCAGACATTAAAGTAGTAAACCTCAAGTTTGACATGTGGTCTATTCTAATCAACTCTGGTTCAGGTAATCTCTGGAGGCTTACGTGGGTCAGTGGTTTTTTTCTAATTATAAGGTAAGAAACGAATAGGCTCAGGCTCAAAGTCGTGGTAGGGAAATTTGGCCATGGACTTAATTTTTATTGCCCTATTCATTTCCACACTAACGCACCAACAACAGTTTTAACACGTATCAGACAGGCAAGTTCTAGAGAGATATAGACTAGGTTCACCACACAACCAAGAAAAATGGGCATAAGCTCATCTGGCTCAAACTCTCACAACGTAAATGGGTTATGTGTACGAATATCTCAAAGTGGTGCTATGCTTATTTAGGCAGACACGATTCAATCAATCAAGCATATCCTAATTGCTCACAAGATTCCATAAAAATGCAGACCAACTTGAGATAAACGCAAACAATCATGCCTGATTTCAATAATTCATGCCTTTTAAACGAAATTAATAGGTCACAGACACGTCGTAAAAAAAAATCACGTAAATTCTCAACCTACTTTCCCCTCCCCACACTTAAGCCCTACGTTGTCCTCAATGTAAAAATGAATAGAAGAAAGGGAAAAGAAGGTTGAGGAGAACGAAACTCCCCTGAAAAAAATTGACGTGGTCGTGACTGAACGCGTGACTGTCGTTGTATCCCGACTCGTGATACGTATCCTTACCTAACTAAAGGGAAAGATAAACGTAGAAAGAGAATAGTCATAGATAATTATTATAGACATAGTTAGAAACATTAGAGTCATAAAAAAATTAAAAATAGACGCAAACGACTACTAAAGCAAACGAAATGTCTAAAAAGAAGAAAAGAAAAGAAAGCGTCACTAAGGGGTGGTGGCGGGGAGGGTGGCCTTGGACGAAGGTACGACAACGATTCTTGTGTAAGCTTAACGGCGGCAGCCATTACTTGAAGGGCCCAATCGTAGCACTCTTGTTCTTCGCGGTACAGGCGGTGGCCTCCTCGTTTCGGCGCTAGTACTCTTCCTGTCAGCACCGAGTCTCTTCGTTAAAGCGTTGGGCTTCTTCGTCGCATTGTAGTGCTTCGTGGTTCAGACGCATCATCTCTTGGCGCAAGGCGTCGAGCTCCGCTGTTGATGCGTATGGGGCGACGCTGGATGACTCGCCCTGGCGATATCCGGAAGAATATGAGGGCCCGACAGTGTCGGTGTCCACGGGTATGGGCCCTCAATGTATAGCAGGTCGGTGAGGACCGGGTCTTGGTCCGTCTGGCTATGATATATCTCATGCCAGACGTACATCTTGTTCGCGCGCCTCCAGGCGGGCGCCATTCACGAGCATTTCTTCGTTGAGGGGGTTGCACCCAACAACGACCTCCATTTCTGGTGGGTTTTCTGGCCAAAGTTCTAGTCCTTGGACGACCTTCGTGACGAATGCCCCCACGAATCCCTAAATGGACTCGTTCGCCTCGCTGCATCTTAGCTAAGTAGAACAGGTCACGGAGCCCTATCTCTCCGTGCGAGTGGCCCCTTGGTGTGAGCGAGGTCGTCAGAAGTCTGTGGATGTAGCGCAACCCTAGGCTCTTGAGCGAAGATGCCTTCGAAGTCATGCTGAATTCTGGCTCGCCTGATCGTGCAATTTCAGCCCAACAAGCGTGTCTGGTTGATGGATATTTCGTAGTGCATGTCTGGGAATGGTCTTTTGGCCCCGAATATTGTACCGGCACTCCGAGAGCCTGGCAAAGGTCGTCGACGTCGACCATGTGCTCCTCGTTAAACGCCCGGAAGTTGACGTATTACCGCCATATTCCTCGTGGGAGAAGGTGGACAGGAACTCCAACGTTAACTCCGTGTACGCAGGTTCGTCTATGTGGAAGAAAGTGGTCCATCCTCTGAGCGACAGGTATTGGGCCATTTGTTGATCGATGTGGTGCTTCCCCAGCGTCTCGTGGTCAATTTGGTCCATGAGGATGAACTCCATCTCTTTTCAGCCTGTTGTACAGTGCCATCTGGGCCTCATCAGGGAATTGCTGCATAGCAACTAGGAGTGTCGGCGTAGAGCCGTGTTGCCTTTGACGAACGGGCGAGTGCGATGCGGGGTCACGCTGAGCGGTGGAGCGGCTTCTGGTCATATTGCCTATAGAAAGGCACGTGAGCTAAAAGAATATAGCAAGTAAATTCAAAGCAGCTCGACAAAGAACAAGATAGCGACAAAAGACATGTATTATTGAAGAACACATGAAAAACTCAAGGTGGCATTTTGTCGAACACGTGGCGTGCAAACATATTATACATACCCCAAACTCAAAATCTACCACGCAGTCGAATACCTGCAGCCCAAGAGATAAAGCATAGCTAAATAATACGGGGACAGTTAATAAAGTCGCTATCAATCCAAAGAAATGTCAAAAAAAGAAATAAAAAATTTCCTAATTTAAAAAATTAGGGTTCGTCATAAACGAATTCGAAAATCCGTGGTTGAATTCAACGAATTCAGCATGCCCACATTGATGGTAACACATAACCATTGTAGAAAAAGCACATGTATACCCAAAATTAGCAGAATTAGATGAATCCCCAAAATTAACCTAATTAGGGTTGATAAAGAAATTTCGTACCTTTTGATTTTACGTAGTTTAATTCGAGGGTATGTTCGTTCGTGGGTGTTTGCTGGAGGTGGGCGACGGTGGCGGTCAGCGGCGGTGGTGTTAGGTGGCGGCGTTGGTAGTTTTGGGTGATGGGTTTTTGGGGTGATGACGTGAAGAGATGCGAAAGAGAGAAAGAAAAAAAAAGAGGGAAAGGGGAGAGAGAGAGGGGGGAAGGGAAGAATAATAGTTTTATTTGTTATTTGGTTTTTTTTTTTATAAAAACCGTTAAGTGTCACGGCCGTGAAGCGTAAGCTTCTGGCCGTGACAAAAGGCAGTAAGTATTTACTTGAGCCGTCACGGTCGTGAAGGTCAACCTTCTGGCTGTGACAGAGCACAACGAGGTACTTCGCTATGTCACGGTCGTGACATAATATGTCACAGGCCGTGAATCTCCTAGTTTACGTTTTTTAAGTACTCTAATGTCTAAAACATAAATGAAAATACCTGGGTTGCCTCCCAAGAAGCGCTTTCTTTACCGTCTTTAGCTGGACGTACCTTTTTCACTCACGTCTCCCTCGCCTCCATGATAGTGCTTCAACCGTGGCCGTTCACCTTGAAAGTTCCCTGTTCCATTACTGTAATCTCGATAGTACCGTAAGGAAAAACACGAGTAACGGTGAACGGTCCCCACCAACGTGATCTATGTTTGCCGGGAAAAATCCTAAGTCGAGAGTTAAAGAGGAGAACTTGGTCCCCTTCCTGAAACTCTCGCCTTTGCCTAATTTTCTTGTCATGGTAAGCTTTCGAGAGTTCCTTATACATTCGAGCGTTATCATAAGCCGATAAACGCCACTCGCCTAACTCGTTGATTTAGAGTTGCTGCTTGCCGTTGGCTTCTCATCGAGATTCAAGGACTTGATCGCCCAATAAGCCTTGTGCTCGATTTCTATGGGAAGGTGGCACGCCTTCCCATAGACTAATCTATACGGCGTAGTGCCTATAAGTGTCTTATATGCAGTCATATATGCCCAAAGTGCATCCTTCAACTTATTCGCCCACTCCCTACGGTTCCCTTCCATGGTCTTTTCTAAGATGTGTTTCAACTCACGGTTCACCACTTCGACCTGACCGCTAGCTTGGGGGTGGTAAGGGGTAGATTGGTCGGGTCTAAAACCGTAACGCTCTAATGTACGTGCAAACTGGGTGTTGTAAAATGTGTACCCCTATCACTAATAATGCACCTAGGCGCCCCAAAACACGAAATAAATTTCGTAAGAATCTAATGACTACCCTAGCGTCGTTCGTGGGCAAAGCTTGTGCCTCGGCCCACTTGGACACATCGACCAGGATGTACTTTTTATTACATGAGCTAGGAAATGGACACATGAAATTACCCATACTCCTTTGGTAAGACCCTCGCAACAAGATAGTTAGCAAAATCTGCAAACCACGGGGTATCGTCACTTACCACCTGTATCGAGTATAAATGTTCGTCTGGGAATCTATCTTGTATCGCCCTTTCGTCCTTGTGGTATATCTCGAACTCCTCTAGTCGAGAGAGGCGATCTGCCACCAAAATTGTTTCTTGTCTCGGATCTCTATGTCGAACTCTTCGAGGAGAGGATCCATGTGATCAGCCGGGGCTTGGCGTTCGGCTTTGCTAACAAATACTTAAGGGCATAGTGGTCAGTAAAAACAATAAGTTTTGCTAAGATCAGATATGACCTGAATTTATCGAAGGCGAACACGACGACTAAAAGCTCTTTTTCAGTGGTCGTGTAATTGGCTTGGGCTGCGTCTAACGTCTTA
Source organism: Craterostigma plantagineum (assembly GCA_027422505.1). NCBI lineage: Eukaryota > Viridiplantae > Streptophyta > Magnoliopsida > Lamiales > Linderniaceae > Craterostigma > Craterostigma plantagineum. Next base: position 143,315 of record JAPQWV010000712.1, read on the forward strand.
CTCGCGTAGTAGATCGGCCTAAAGTGGTTGTCCTTGTGCTGCCGTAACACGCCCCAACTGCATAATCACTAGCATCGCACATTAGTTCAAAGGGCAGCCCCCAGTCGGGGGCGACCATAATAGGGCTGTAGCACCCGAGTCCTCGTAAGCACATTAGGGCCAATAAATTTGCATAAAATGTGGAATGCAATTTCGTGCTTTTTGTGTGTTACCTTCATGCTTATGTGACTTACTTGAAATTTGTGTAGAAAATTACGTGCTTAGGTGATCTTACGAAATTTGGTACAGTTAAATTGTACCAACTGACCATTAATCTAGTTAGCAATTTCTGAAAGATAGGCTAAAGAAATTTGGGCATGAACAAGGTTTGGGCTAAAATTAAAATTGGCCCAAAATTTACTAGGAGCACTAATGGGCTAGAATGACTTCAACTTAGACCCAAAATCACTTAAGCCCAACTTGAGAACAAAATTCCTTAATTCAAGGGATATTTCGTCCCTTGAGTCATATCATCACCGTCTAACAAGCTAACAATCTGTAAGACCCGAGCCCCGTAGGCCAATTAGCCGACGAAATTGCGTGCACATTTTTATGTTTACGAGATTTCATGAATTTGCATAACAGGTCTTATGTCCATGTGACTACATGAATTTCCGTGAACTAATTTTGTGCTTATGTGATTTTATGAACTGTGAGCATTGATTATGGTGCCTAAGTGAACTCCATGAAATTATGTATTTCTGATGACGTTTGACTTGGGAGGAATTTTCGAAATAGGGACGATATTATTAGTAAGGCTAGAAGTTGGACTATGAATGGAGTTGGAGTAGGATTTAAAAAAAAAAAAAAAAAAATAATAATAAAATAAAATTCGGCCCAATATTGATTTAGGCCCAAACCACAAACAATCAAGAGACAAACTTCCCTAAAATAGGGAATGCCCACGCCCCCCATGCCTTATCTACCCCAAGCTAAGAAAAATATCTAAATTAATTATTCAAACTCCATAATCACACCCAAGAACACACGAAACCGAGAGAATAAGCAAGGAAGAGGTCGAAGGGAGCTCAAACAACGTCTTCAAGCAAGCTAGGGAATCGAGTAAGTGGAGTTATCAACTTAAGCTATTTTGATTATCTAATTTAACTATGTTTGGGAAGTTAGGAACTCAAGGAACTTCCATGAATTGTAGACGGCAAAAGCCCTAACCGTGGGCTATAATCCATAGTTAAATATTCCCTTGAGCTTGACTAAGTGTTGGGTAGAATAAGCTAAGAATTTAGGTTCGATGGGATGAAGATGGAAGTTTAAGATTCATGTCAAACTCATGTCGACATTTTTCAGTTTCAAAATGTCGAAACACCATGCTGAAATGATAAGAAAAATGTCGAGCTCATGTCGACTTCTTCCGTTTCAAATGTCGAAGGGACAATGTCGAAAGTTAGCTAAGATGTCGAATAATCGTAATGAGATTTCCATTGTATAAATGTCGAATGATATAGATGAAATGTCGAGCTAAATGTCGACATTAAAGTCGAGCTCGATATCGAGTAGAATTGAGTATAAAATGTCGAGATGTTGAAGTTAAAAATGTCGAAACAAATGATAAATGTCGAGGTTCATGTGAAATGCATGTCGACATTTTCTAATTCAAACGTCGAGATAATATCGAGATTTATGTAAAGTCGAGATGTAAGGTCGAGTGAAAATGTCGAGACTCATGTGGAGTCATGTCGACATTTTTCTTCAATGTCGAAATATAAATGTCGAAGTTAGATAGTAAAATGTCGAGATGATAGTAAAATGTCGAATGATTAGATTAGATGTCGAGCTTACAATGTCGAGTGCTACCCTGAAAATGTCGAACTAGAGAAAAATGTCGAGATGCTAGGTAGAATGTCGAAACCTGGAAATGTCGAGACCCTTCAAAAGCCCAAATGTCGAATCCTTACACAAACAAATATCGAGTTCTTACACATTAAAATCCCGAGATCCTACCTTATAATTATATCGAGATCTTTAAATAGTCCAAATGTCGACTTCTTATACATACAATGCCGAGGTCTAAAGAGGTCGAGACCCACCTTAGAATCATATCGAAATCATGTTGAAATCCCACACATGCAAAGTCGGGCGAAAGCTAGTAAATTAAACGACTTTCGCCGAGCCTTTCACAAAAGAAATTTAAATCCTCTAACTTAGAAATCTATCAAAAGGCCGAGAACTTTACTTAAATATGATACGGAATAGAAATCAATTGACTCGGGAAATTTAATAAGGCAAATCGAGAGATGAGAAATCTAGGGAAATTATACGAAGTCTAAATAACTAAGTATGACGAAAATTATTATTTCGACGAATTAGCCGAGGAGAGCGAAAGTACTAACGTCATAACCCTTTTATGCTTAAAGGTCGTACGTTAGGAGCTAACGGGGAGAATAGAAATTACGCTTGGACGACAGGTAAGTGGAAATCCAACTACAACACATAGCATATGTGTATGTGCTTAATTCATGTGATTTCGTGATAAGGTGCTTACGTGTTTATGTGAACTTTTGTGATATGGTTGCATGCTTTCGGTAAGCGTTATGACGTTAATGCATTATGCATATGCACGAGCATGCACGACACATTTGGGGGTAATGAAACGATGAGCGTGCATGATTATGTCGCAAATAGCGAAAATTAAATGCCGAGATGGGTGAGGATTTTATTAGTTAAGATAAGTGGCGGCTTCCGGGGCACCGAGACGGCGTTGATGCGCCGTCGGCGACATTGATGCGTCGCCAGTATACGAACGACGTCGATGCGTCGGGGGATACCATGGTTGGGTTGATGCCCTCATGGTCGGGTTGATGCCCCTATATCCCTGATTAGCGTGGTTGGGTTGATGCCCTCATGCTTTAGTATGGCTGGGTTGATGCCCTCATACTTTGGGCTGATGCCCGTGGTTGGATAGAGCTCTATACGGTGTACGCCTGGGTAAAAGTCCGCCAAGGGCCCTAAGATAAAAAATATGAGATTAAGTTTGATCCATACGACGTAAGGTGCATCGGCGTGGATTGCCTTTGCGGGGTTTTATCACGTGCACGTCATGCATGATTTCTACTTACTGAGCATATCGCTCATCCCTTACGTTATGTGTTGTAGGTGCGAGCGACCACGGTACGTGATCGCTTAGATGGCAAGGCCAATCTTTTGGATGCTTCGCGCTGCTCTTGGGGTGGACGTGTGTGTATGGATGACGACCTGTGAGGCCGGGCGCATAGGAGCCTTTTGCTGTGCCGACACACCTTCGTCCTCGTAGTTAGATCATGTCTGGAACTTAGGGTTCGACATGTATTCTTTTGACTTGTACAGAACATCATTCCATTATGTAAATGGAAAAGAAAAATTTTATTCGCATTTTCAGTATACTTTACTAATCACAACTCGCTAGGCACATAGGAATGCGCTAGAATAGGCAGTTAGGGAAAGTGTGGTCGTGACAGAGTGGTATCAGAGCTTCGGTCACAGGTTCTGTAGACTGTCCATACACACACACCCAAAAGAGCGGAAGCGGCCTTGCAAGTAAGTGTTAATTTTATGGGGGTCTATATGTTGCATAATTTATTGGCCTAGGACAATCAGGATAGGGATAGAAGATGGTAAGAACAAGAGGTGAGTCGAGCGGCGGCGATGACCAGAATAGGGGAAATACGGCCCCTACTGACAACCGCGACGCGACCATTTTCCAACTTACGGAATTGGTACGCCAGCAGTCAACCCAAATACAACAGCTGATCCAACAGAACACCCCGAATGTTGGAAACACTCAGGCCGACAGGGCAGAGATAGTGGGAGAAAGGTTCAGGAGGTTGAACCCACCAACATTCGAGGATACAGCCGACCCAACGGCAGCTGAAGACTGGATCAGGACCTTGGAGAGCATGTTCGTTTACAGCCGCGTTCCTGAGGCAGAGAAGGCCCTATGTGCCGCGTTCTTACTAAGAGGAAGCGCAGGGCATTGGTGGGACACCATTATGGTGCTCGAAAACCCTGCGACAATGAGCTGGGAAAGATTTAAGGAACTATTTAGGGGCAAGTACCTTACGGCCCCAGTGAGAGCTCAGCGCCTGAATGAGTTCATCAACCTCAGGCAGGGGTCAATGACTGTGGCTGAATACATCAGGAAATTTGAGCAGCTGTCCAGGTTCGCTGCCCACATGGTGAGCACAGAGGCTCTAAAGATCGAGCGTTTCCTTGAGGGCCTTAAGCCGGAATTATATCGCGATGTGAGTATGGCGGGATTGCAAGGAGCCACGTATGCTCAGGTGGCGGAAAGGGCTATGGTGGCGGAACAGGCTGAAGCTAGGATTGTCCGCGCCCAAGAAGCAAAGAGAAAGTTTGCGCAAGTACAAGGGACGCAGTGGAGTGGAGGAAGTCAGAAACGCCAGTTCGTACCCAAAGGCGGGAAGCCGAACTTTCAGAATAAGCCACCACAACGCCCGCAAGGAATTCCAAATCGACCGCCGAACCCAAACCAAGGGGGATTTCCAGTCCCAACTGTCCCGAATTGCCAAAAGTGCGGGAAAAGACACTCTGGTGACTGCTATGCCCAGACCAACAACTGCTTTAAGTGCGGGAAGGCAGGGCACTTTTCGAGACAATGCCCAGATTGGGCGACAGGAAGTCAAGCCGGAGGTCAGACAAGACCACAGATGGTACCAGCTCGGGTGTACACAATTACATCCGAGGAGGCAGAAAATGACCCAGCGGTGGTGACAGGTACCCTCCTTATCCACCATACTCCCACCTGCATCCTAGTAGACTCAGGGGCCTCGCACTCGTTTGCATCCATTGAGTATGTGACAAAACTCGGGGTTAGGCCTCGTCAATCCGAATATGAATATAGTGTAGCTATGCCACATGGGGATCCGACTAGAACGAATCAAGTACTGAGGGAATGTTCAGTGTTAGTAGGTAATAAGGAGCTACCCATAGATTTAATAGTCATTCCAATGAATGACTATGAGGTCATCCTTGGAATGGATTGGTTGTCGAAGTACGGAGCCGTGATTGATTGCAACCGCAAGGTAGTCACATTTCATATAGAAGGGAACGAACCTTTCACCTTTCAAGGGACGGTGAAGGGAAGGAGCACCTCTAGGATATCAGCACAAAAGGCTCAACGCCTAATCAAAGCTGGATGCGAAGCGTACTTCATATTCGCGATGAAAACGGAAGAGAGTTCACCCCTAAGGTTGGAAGAAGTGCCAATAATTCGAGAATTCTCAGACGTTTTTCCCGAAGACTTACCCGGATTGCCACCAGATAGAGAAATTGAGTTCACCATAGACCTAGTACCTGGAGCAGCACCTATATCCAAGGCGCCTTATCGGTTAGCGCCGACGGAACTAAAGGAGCTCAAGGAGCAATTAGACGAGCTACTACAGAAAGGATTTATTCAGCCGAGTTTCTCTCCCTGGGGAGCGCCAGTCCTGTTCGTTCGAAAGAAAGACGGAACCATGCGACTGTGCATCGACTACAGGGAGTTGAACAAAATAACGATCAAGAACAGGTATCCCCTCCCGAGGATCGATGACTTATTTGATCAACTACAAGGCGCTACGGTGTTTTCAAAGATCGACCTACGATCGGGATATCACCAACTAAAGATACGGGAGGAAGATATTCCTAAGACTGCCTTCAGTACACGCTATGGACACTACGAGTTCCTAGTCATGCCATTCGGGCTGACTAACGCACCGGCAGCTTTTATGGATCTGATGAACCGAGTGTTCAAACAATTTTTGGATAAGTTCGTCATAGTGTTCATAGACGACATCCTAATCTACTCAAAGACGAAGGAGGAACACGAGCAGCACCTGCAAACGGTCCTTGGAGTATTGAGGGAGAAGCAGTTGTACGCAAAGTTCAAGAAGTGCGAGTTTTGGCTGGACCAAGTCGCCTTCTTGGGACATATTATCTCCGGAGCAGGAATATCGGTGGATCCGAACAAGATCGAAGCCATTAGTAAATGGCCACAACCAACAAATGCGACCGAGGTACGAAGTTTCCTCGGCTTGGCAGGCTATTATAGGAAGTTTATTAAGGACTTCTCGAAAATAGCTTCAATGCTGACAAAGTTAACGAGGAAGAACACGCCATTTCATTGGAGCGAGGAATGTGAACTGAGCTTCCAAGAGCTTAAGAGGCGACTGACTACAGCCCCAGTCCTTACAATACCGTCAGGAACCGGGGGATTCTCCGTTTACAGCGATGCCTCAAAGAACGGCTTAGGATGTGTGTTAATGCAGAACGGGAACGTAGTAGCCTATGCCTCACGACAACTAAAGGAGTATGAGAAGAACTACCCTACACACGACTTGGAGCTTGCTGCCGTAGTCTTTGCTCTCAAGATTTGGAGGCACTACTTGTATGGAGAAAGGTGCGAAATCTACACCGATCACAAGAGTTTAAAGTATTTCTTCACCCAGAAGGAACTCAATATGAGACAAAGACGGTGGCTGGAATTGGTAAAAGACTACGATTGCGTGATCAACTACCACCCAGGGAAGGCGAACGTGGTAGCTGATGCTTTAAGCCGGAAATCGGTGAGCGCGGAACTTCAACGGCTCGACGTGGAGATCGTACCGTTGGGAGAAGTCGAGGTAAAGTTAGCAACCCTGACTCTGCAACCAACACTATTGGAGCAAATCAAGAAGGCCCAGGAAAATGACGAATTCTATGATAAGATCAAGGGAACCCAGACAGAGCAGCCGACAGTAGACTATGTATTCCGAGACGACGGGAGCTTGTACTACAAGAGCAGATTATATGTACCGGACGACGCAGAACTTCGAAAAACTATAATGGCGGAAGCACATACTACACCATACTCAGTACATCCTGGAGCCACGAAGCTGTATAGAGACCTACGAACGCACTACTGGTGGCCAGGAATGAAGAAAGACGTAGCCGAATTCGTCAGTCAATGTCTCACTTGTCAACGAATTAAGGCAGAACACCAACGGCCAGCGGGAACGCTGCAGCCTTTACCAATCCCAGAGTGGAAATGGGACAACATAACGATGGATTTTGTAAGCGGATTGCCGAAGAACGCGAAAGGGCACGACGCAATTTGGGTGATTGTAGATCGACTTACGAAATCTGCTCATTTTCTGCCAATAAGTACGACATTCACCATGGAGCGATACGCGGAACTGTATGTCCAAGAGATAGTACGACTCCATGGAGTACCGTTATCAATAATTTCAGACCGCGACTCAAGATTTCTATCCAAGTTCTGGATAAGCTTACATAAGGCGATGGGTACAAAATTATCGTTTAGCACGGCTTATCATCCGCAGACGGACGGGCAATCCGAGCGGACTATCCAAACGCTAGAAGATATGTTACGAGCCTGTGTGCTTGATTTTAACGGCAATTGGAGCAAGTACCTTCCACTCGTGGAATTCTCGTACAATAATAGCTACCAAGCTACGATTGGAATGGCTCCATATGAAGCCTTATACGGGCGTAAGTGCAGATCCCCAGTGCATTGGGATGAAGTCGGTGAAAGGGCGATGCTAGGACCAGACATGGTACGAGAAATGACGGAAATCATCGCAATGATACGAGAAAGAATGCAAACAGCACAGAGCAGACAAAAGAGCTATGCGGATCGAAGACGCAGACCGCTAGAATTTGAAGTTGATGACTGGGTTTTCGTGAAAGTGTCACCGATGAGAGGCGTTAAGAGATTCGGGAAGAAAGGAAAATTGAGCCCGAGGTATATTGGTCCATTCAGAATAATGAAAAGAGTTGGTGAAGTAGCTTACCAACTAGAACTACCAGCATCGTTGTCGCAAGTACACGATGTGTTCCATGTTTCGACTATGCGAAGGTACATCGCTGACCCAAGCCACGTACTGACAAACGACACTCTGCACCAACAGTTGAAGCCAGATTTGAGCTACGAGGAAGTGCCAGTAGAAATACCGATGCACGAAACGAAAAGGCTTAGGAACAAGGAAATTCCTTTGGTGAAAGTTCTGTGGCGGAATCAGTCAGTAGAGGAAGCCACATGGGAACGTGAGAATGAAATGAGGGTCCGCTATCCTGAACTGTTCCAAACGGGCCGATTTCGGGGGCGAAATCCTCTTTAAGGGGGGGAGGATGTAGCACCCGAGTCCTCGTAAGCACATTAGGGCCAATAAATTTGCATAAAATGTGGAATGCAATTTCGTGCTTTTTGTGTGTTACCTTCATGCTTATGTGACTTACTTGAAATTTGTGTAGAAAATTACGTGCTTAGGTGATCTTACGAAATTTGGTACAGTTAAATTGTACCAACTGACCATTAATCTAGTTAGCAATTTCTGAAAGATAGGCTAAAGAAATTTGGGCATGAACAAGGTTTGGGCTAAAATTAAAATTGGCCCAAAATTTACTAGGAGCACTAATGGGCTAGAATGACTTCAACTTAGACCCAAAATCACTTAAGCCCAACTTGAGAACAAAATTCCTTAATTCAAGGGATATTTCGTCCCTTGAGTCATATCATCACCGTCTAACAAGCTAACAATCTGTAAGACCCGAGCCCCGTAGGCCAATTAGCCGACGAAATTGCGTGCACATTTTATGTTTACGAGATTTCATGAATTTGCATAACAGGTCTTATGTCCATGTGACTACATGAATTTCCGTGAACTAATTTTGTGCTTATGTGATTTTATGAACTGTGAGCATTGATTATGGTGCCTAAGTGAACTCCATGAAATTATGTATTTCTGATGACGTTTGACTTGGGAGGAATTTTCGAAATAGGGACGATATTATTAGTAAGGCTAGAAGTTGGACTATGAATGGAGTTGGAGTAGGATTTAAAAAAAAAAAAAAAAAATAATAATAAAATAAAATTCGGCCCAATATTGATTTAGGCCCAAACCACAAACAATCAAGAGACAAACTTCCCTAAAATAGGGAATGCCCACGCCCCCCATGCCTTATCTACCCCAAGCTAAGAAAAATATCTAAATTAATTATTCAAACTCCATAATCACACCCAAGAACACACGAAACCGAGAGAATAAGCAAGGAAGAGGTCGAAGGGAGCTCAAACAACGTCTTCAAGCAAGCTAGGGAATCGAGTAAGTGGAGTTATCAACTTAAGCTATTTTGATTATCTAATTTAACTATGTTTGGGAAGTTAGGAACTCAAGGAACTTCCATGAATTGTAGACGGCAAAAGCCCTAACCGTGGGCTATAATCCATAGTTAAATATTCCCTTGAGCTTGACTAAGTGTTGGGTAGAATAAGCTAAGAATTTAGGTTCGATGGGATGAAGATGGAAGTTTAAGATTCATGTCAAACTCATGTCGACATTTTTCAGTTTCAAAATGTCGAAACACCATGCTGAAATGATAAGAAAAATGTCGAGCTCATGTCGACTTCTTCCGTTTCAAATGTCGAAGGGACAATGTCGAAAGTTAGCTAAGATGTCGAATAATCGTAATGAGATTTCCATTGTATAAATGTCGAATGATATAGATGAAATGTCGAGCTAAATGTCGACATTAAAGTCGAGCTCGATATCGAGTAGAATTGAGTATAAAATGTCGAGATGTTGAAGTTAAAAATGTCGAAACAAATGATAAATGTCGAGGTTCATGTGAAATGCATGTCGACATTTTCTAATTCAAACGTCGAGATAATATCGAGATTTATGTAAAGTCGAGATGTAAGGTCGAGTGAAAATGTCGAGACTCATGTGGAGTCATGTCGACATTTTTCTTCAATGTCGAAATATAAATGTCGAAGTTAGATAGTAAAATGTCGAGATGATAGTAAAATGTCGAATGATTAGATTAGATGTCGAGCTTACAATGTCGAGTGCTACCCTGAAAATGTCGAACTAGAGAAAAATGTCGAGATGCTAGGTAGAATGTCGAAACCTGGAAATGTCGAGACCCTTCAAAAGCCCAAATGTCGAATCCTTACACAAACAAATATCGAGTTCTTACACATTAAAATCCCGAGATCCTACCTTATAATTATATCGAGATCTTTAAATAGTCCAAATGTCGACTTCTTATACATACAATGCCGAGGTCTAAAGAGGTCGAGACCCACCTTAGAATCATATCGAAATCATGTTGAAATCCCACACATGCAAAGTCGGGCGAAAGCTAGTAAATTAAACGACTTTCGCCGAGCCTTTCACAAAAGAAATTTAAATCCTCTAACTTAGAAATCTATCAAAAGGCCGAGAACTTTACTTAAATATGATACGGAATAGAAATCAATTGACTCGGGAAATTTAATAAGGCAAATCGAGAGATGAGAAATCTAGGGAAATTATACGAAGTCTAAATAACTAAGTATGACGAAAATTATTATTTCGACGAATTAGCCGAGGAGAGCGAAAGTACTAACGTCATAACCCTTTTATGCTTAAAGGTCGTACGTTAGGAGCTAACGGGGAGAATAGAAATTACGCTTGGACGACAGGTAAGTGGAAATCCAACTACAACACATAGCATATGTGTATGTGCTTAATTCATGTGATTTCGTGATAAGGTGCTTACGTGTTTATGTGAACTTTTATGATATGGTTGCATGCTTTCGGTAAGCGTTATGACGTTAATGCATTATGCATATGCACGAGCATGCACGACACATTTGGGGGTAATGAAACGATGAGCGTGCATGATTATGTCGCAAATAGCGAAAATTAAATGCCGAGATGGGTGAGGATTTTATTAGTTAAGATAAGTGGCGGCTTCCGGGGCACCGAGACGGCGTTGATGCGCCGTCGGCGACATTGATGCGTCGCCAGTATACGAACGACGTCGATGCGTCGGGGGATACCATGGTTGGGTTGATGCCCTCATGGTCGGGTTGATGCCCCTATATCCCTGATTAGCGTGGTTGGGTTGATGCCCTCATGCTTTAGTATGGCTGGGTTGATGCCCTCATACTTTGGGCTGATGCCCGTGGTTGGATAGAGCTCTATACGGTGTACGCCTGGGTAAAAGTCCGCCAAGGGCCCTAAGATAAAAAATATGAGATTAAGTTTGATCCATACGACGTAAGGTGCATCGGCGTGGATTGCCTTTGCGGGGTTTTATCACGTGCACGTCATGCATGATTTCTACTTACTGAGCATATCGCTCATCCCTTACGTTATGTGTTGTAGGTGCGAGCGACCACGGTACGTGATCGCTTAGATGGCAAGGCCAATCTTTTGGATGCTTCGCGCTGCTCTTGGGGTGGACGTGTGTGTATGGATGACGACCTGTGAGGCCGGGCGCATAGGAGCCTTTTGCTGTGCCGACACACCTTCGTCCTCGTAGTTAGATCATGTCTGGAACTTAGGGTTCGACATGTATTCTTTTGACTTGTACAGAACATCATTCCATTATGTAAATGGAAAAGAAAAATTTTATTCGCATTTTCAGTATACTTTACTAATCACAACTCGCTAGGCACATAGGAATGCGCTAGAATAGGCAGTTAGGGAAAGTGTGGTCGTGACAAGGGCTGCGATTAGTTGCTCCTTAAGTAAATTAAATGCATGCAAGCACTCATCATTAAACTCAAATGGAGCACCGTTTTCTAGAAGTCTAGACGTAGGTCTTGCAATCTTAGCAAATTCTTTATACCTACGATAAAATCCAGCGTGCCCTAGGAAACTCCTAATCAACTCACGTTCGAGGGAACGGGCAATTTTTCTATAGTTTCTAACTTAGCTCGGCCACTTCAATTCTTTTCGAGGAAATCTTATGGCCCAGAACTATGCCCTCTCGAACCATGAAGTGACACTTTTCCCAGTTAAGTGCCAAGTTCGTTTCCTAGAATGACGAATGACGAACACACATCGAATGACGAACCAAATACAGAAAATAATCCATAAATACCACCATTACCTCACCTACCATTTCATCGAATATGGCCATCATGCATCACTGGAAGGTGGCTGGGCATTGCAAAGACTGCATGGCATCCTTCGGTACGCGAACGTCCCGAACGGGCAAGTGAATATGGTCTTCTCCTGATCCTCTGGCGCTATAAGAATCTGCAGGCACCGTGACAAACTATCAAGAAAATAATTAAATGAGTGACCGGATAATTTTCTAACATTTGGTCAATAAAAGGTAAAGGAAAATGATCTTTTGGCGTGGCATCGTTCAACTTCCTATCGTCGATACAGACGCGCCACCCAGTCACGATCCTCTTTGGAATCAACTCGTTTTTTCGTTGGCTACGATCGTCATGCCTCCCTTCCTTGGGACCACTTGGACCGAACTGACCCCTGCGCTGTCTGAAATGGGATAGATCATCCCTGCGTCTAGTAGCTTGATCACCTCCTTTTTGACAATGTCTTTCATATTGGGGTTGAGTCGCATTTAGCGTTGAACGACCGGCTTGAAATTATCCTCCATCAGGATCTTGCGTACAGTAACTCGGATACACCAGATGTCGGATATCTTCCACGCCAAGGCCTTCTTGTGCGTTCTCAACACGTCCAAGAGCTGGCCCTTCTGTCCACGTCGAGGCTTGATGAAATGATGACTGGTAGCCCTTTGTTGCTGCTGAGAAATGCATACTCGAGGTGGTCAGGCAACGGCTTTAATTCTAGGACTGGTGGCTCTTCATCCGAACTCTTTTCCTTGTCCTCTTCGCTGTTTTTGTCGACGGCTATTATGGGCTCATCGACCTCCTCTTGTCCTCGCGCTCGTCGATCATAATAATCATTCGTGTCCTCCTCGCTCAAAACCTGTGATAGACCTTGCACAGAAAAGAGAAAATCGTGCTCGAAAGCGCCAAAACAATAACACTTATCATCATGCTCGTTAGTCTTTTTCATCGTATCAGCCATATTGAACGTAACCTTTTCACCATCTACTGTCAAAGTTAACCTTCCACTCCTGTAGCTAAGAACGGTCTACCTAGAATTAACGGAACATTATCATTCTCCTCCATGTCTAAGATAACAAAATCAGCAGGAATCACGAACTTATCCACTTTAACTAAAACATCCTCGATACACCTCGAGGGTACTTTAACGATGTATCAGCTAACTACAAGCTCATTCTAGTGGGTCGTGGTTTATCTAATCCTAAGCGCTTAAACATGGAATAGGGCATTAAATTAATGCTAGCACCTAGATCAGCTAAAGCACGCTCAACTACTAAATCTCCTATAAGACAGGGAATAGTAACTCCCTGGGTCCTTAATCTTCTTTGGCAGCTTGCTTTGGAGTATCGCCGAGCACTCCCCTCGTAGGCATACTGTGGAAACATGTTCAAGCTTCCTTCTGTTCGTCAACAGGTCCTTCAAGAACTTCGCAAAGCTGGGCATCTGCGTAATAGCTTCGACAACGGTAAATTAATATGCAATTCTTTACACATACTCGTAAATTTACCAAACTGCGCCTTATCCTTGTCCTTCTTCAACCGAGCTGGGTAGGGGATCTGTGCCTTCTCTTTTTCAGATTCGACATTCTCCATCTCAGCTTCGGCCTTGTCGACATCGTCGCCTTTGATTTCCTCCACTTCTGGCTCGTCATGGCTCTCGAAGTTGGCATTCTCCTTCACTTTCTTCTTGGGAGTCACCTCCTGCAAGTCTCTCATGTTCCTCAAGGCACCGCCTTGCAATACTCCTTTGGGTTCGACTCGGTGTAGCTAGGAAGTGATCCCTGAGTACGCCCCACCAATTGTTTCTCCATCTGGCCCACCTGTTGCTCCAGCTTCTTGAGCGAGGCGTCTGTGTTCTGCGCACGTACGTCATTCGCTTCCATATACTCCTCCATCTTCGTCATTCGACTCTCGTGGGCCGCGGGGGTGTTGATGAAATTTGTGAGTTGCTGAAATTTGTGAGGAGTGTCTTCATCATGTCCTTCATCTCTTTCATATCATCATATCCTGAGCCAATGGGCGCATTCTGGTACGATCGTGTAAGACCCGTAAAAATTTAGTTACGGGACTTACGTTATAATTAAAGGTGGAAGTAATTAATTAAGGACATCGTTGAGTTACTTACGTAAAGAAGCTAGGATTTGGGTGAAACTCTGTTTATACTACATAATTATTTTAGGCTTGGTATGTGATACGATATTTTCATGCTCTTATGCCTTTGAATGACTTGCGTGTCTATATGATTACATGTTACGTAATTTACAATTTTTATGTGTTATGAATCACGCCTTATGTGATGCTGTGAGGACTTAGGAAATCTTAGATAGCAATTTTACATGGTATGAGTCATTTTCGACCGATAATAATAATAATAAAAAAATATATAATATATATATAATAATAAAATAATAATCATAATAATTGTTGAAATCGCCGAACAAAAGAAGGGGAATCGGGCGATTTAACGAAACCACATTTCGGGCGATTAAGATAACAATTACACGTGGCATGAGGAGAACAAATCGCCGAGTGAATTGGAGTAAGAATCGTTCGATTTCACAAACCATGATGAAAACATATTTTGGCCAATTGTGAAGTGTATACAAGATAGAATGGATGAGCTGCTTAAAATATTGATTTGTTAGGTGTATCGATTTAGAATCGACCGATTCTAGCCATGTGAGTGTTAGGAATAGCTAAACAAATAAATGTGGTGAAATCGGGCATGTACATACAAATTGGACCAATCACCATCCATATAGAGTCAACTTTCGATTGACTAACAATCATGTAATGAGTTCTTAGCATGTGGGGTAAGACTTAGTTGTTTAGTGGTCACATCAACCCATATCCCTAAGTCTAGGCCTAATACTTATCAAGAAAATTAAAGAAATAATACGTAGAAAGCAACACAAGCAACGAAAAAAGGGGAGGAAACTATCATAAACCCCGAAACAAAGACAAAAAAAAAACAAGGAAGAAAAGGCCGAGAGCAGCTCCGATTGAAGAAACCCCAAACAAATCTAAGTCTCAAACGTGGTAAGCAAAATAAATACTTGTAACCTTGTAAATTTCGTAATTTTGGTTATTAGTTATTACATTTCATGAACTAATGGAGTCCTAAGAATCTGGGCGTAAGATGAACAGCAGATACTCTAATTTGAAGTGGAGGTTCATTTCCTCGTGGATTAAAGCATGCTTAAGTTAGAGTGTTGTTAGAAAGAGATAAATGTTAGTTAGTATAGCACGCATTTAGGGTTTGAAACTTCAATTCTTAAGCAATAGCTAACAATTTTAGGAGGAAAGAGAAATTTAGAATTCATAAATTCATGGGTAAGCCTAAGGTGTTCATAGAGCTCGTAACCTTAGTATAAGACGATTCTTGAGTAGTGTTGAACATTTTGGAGTGGTAGAGAATTTTAGAAATTATGAAATCTGGGCAGATTGAATTATAAGTTCTGTCTCGAGTGGATGAATATTTGAAGGTTCGAAGTCTTTGATCGATTTCGATCGATTTCAATGACATTTGGAACTTTCGATCGAAACCAGGCTAGGGTCGTGGCAAATCAATCGAACGAAAGCTATATGTGTTAACAAGAATCGGTCGATTCCAATAAATAAAAGTATTCGGCGAAACCAAGGTTAAAAGAGAACAAATCGGGCAATTGTACATTCAAGAATCGGGCGATTCATGACATGAAAGATCTCGGCGAAACTCACATAGCACGTTGGTGAATCGGACGATTTGAGTGGCTTAAGGAACTTTCGGCGAAATCAACGTGGCTTATACAAATTGGGCGATTCAAATTAAATAGCATAAGAAATCGGCCGAAACTAAGTCCCAAATTTAACTTTCGCTTAGCTTTATATACATATGGTGCGATTAAATACTAACATAGCATAGAGCAAAAATAGACTGACTTAGAAAATTAGCAAGATAGTACGATTGTGTAACAATTTCAATATGGTTAGCTAAGCTGGATAATGTACTGATATGACAATATTTTTATGATTAAAAGGTCGAACGGTAGAAAATTCCCTAGGAAGTAAGCACGCGTAGCTTGGACGACAAGTAAGTTGAAATTCAACTACGACACGTAACTTGCCTGCGTCTGATTATGTGATTATGTGCTTATGTGACCTTATGCTAAATGTGTACATTATGACATGATTATTTATATGCATGATAGCATGATCTGCATATTTACATAAACATGGCATGAGCATTTGCACGCATATGTAGTACGTAAACTGCAAGGTACGAGCGTGCGTAAGATCGCCTGTGTGCGACCATGCCAGGGTGAATGAAGCCGAATTGCTTGTATAAAAGGCAGGGGTAATACCCCGTATGCGGGAGATGCAACCTAGAGAATGCGACACGAGGCACGCACTACCCGGAAGGGAAGATTCCTTCGGGTGACCTCCGAGGTTAGTGGCCTCGGTGTTGGCTACTAGTGAGAAGCGTCCGCGTGGAGGCCACACTGAGTAAGGGAAGATTCCTTCGGGTGACCTTCTAGTGTGTGAACCTCCACATATGTACGAATCCCTTTTGGATTGAGATCTCTATGAAATGGTGCATAGTGGGATAGAAAGCCGAGGGCCCATATGAAGTACGAGTCTAAGAAAAAGAGTATGAGTCAGGAAAAAGAGTACGAGTCAGGAAAAGAGTATGAGCGTTAGCAAGCGACGGCGTAAATTGCCGATCGTTAGGACACGTGCATACATGCATAATTTCTGCTTACTGAGCCTCGGTGGCTCCTTCCTTACGTTACGTGTTGTAGGTACTAGCGATCACGGTACGTGATCCGTTTATGGTGCGAGGCCGATCTTTTGATGCTATCCGGCTGCTTTTGAGGTGGGAGTGTGTGTATGGATGACGACCTGTGAAGGCCGGGCGCATAGGAATGCTTTTGCTGGACGCACACATTTTGTGTAGATACGAATATGATGAATCGTAGAATGATTTATGAACATTCTTTTTGGCATGTAAATACGACTTCCGCATTTTAAAATGAAAAATATTATTTGCATTTTTATGCCTTTTGCACGTTAACGCACCATTAGGCACTTATGATTAGAACGAATTATGAGGTCGGGACGATGGGTCTTGACAGATCGTGGCACCCCAATTTGGAAACCGAACGGTCTAGGCTAAAATCCTGGGGGTCCTTGCCCCTGGTGGTTCTGATTTTCGTATGCCAGATTGGGGTGCGCTCGAGGCTAGTAGCACCGCTGGCCGCCTTGGTAATTTCCCATAGTCTACGTGCTCCAAGGGTTGCCCGAGTTGGCATTCGGACGTCTCGTGGGCTGCGCCACAAATTCCACATGGCGGTATGTATGACGTATGCTGCGTCGGTGCGGTGGTCGTCACGACGTTCACGGGTTGTGCCTGCTCGGATTTTGGATGTAGTGCGCCAATCACCGTCTGCAGCTGTGAATTCGTCGCCACAACTTGTTGCTGGAGTGCCTCGAATTTGGCATTCGTGGCCGTCTCCTCGCACACTCCGAATACGCCTGTCGTCTTAATCCACTATTGCCTATCATGAAACTGTTCCTCGAGTAGTCCTCGATCAGATTCGAAGCATCGGTCGCACTGAGCTTCACGAGCCCTCCTCCTGCGGCTCCGTCCAACATGTGAACAGTCTGATCATTGAGCCCCTCGTGGAATCGGTTGATCTGGGCTGCCTTCGACATTCCGTGTTGCGGGTACTTCTTCAGTAGCACCTTGTATCGCCCCCACACCTCGTAGAGATTTTCTGAATCCTTCTGGTGGAAAAGAGAGATCTCCGTCTTCAACCTTAGAACATTTGACAGTGGGAAGTAATGGCCAATGAAGGCGGCTCGCAGCTCTTCCCAAGTAGTTATTGATCTGGGCGGCAATATCTCCAACCAGACCTTTGCCTAAACTTGAGCTAGAATGGGAACAACATCAATTTGATTGCATCGCTCGTGACACCGTTGATCTTGATGGTGTCAGTCACCGTCAGAAAGGCCTTCAGGTGTGACCCTCAAACTGGGCCATCTGGAAAAATCATGTGAAAGTGTCAAATAAAAGTGAAAATAAACACGTCGAAGAAACACAAATAACTCAAATAGGGAAATGTAAGGAAGTGTCAAATAAAAGTGGCTAAAGTACCGAATTACGGTGTTCCTAATAACAATCTATTCCCCAGCAACGGCGCCAAAAACTTGATCGACACGCGGTGTACTAATGTAAAGTGCAGGTGCGACAAGTGATAAATAAAATGAATACGAAATTACTATCACTGACGTGCGATAGGCAGTGGACCTATCGTCTGTAGTGTAGTATGGTGAGTAAACGAGTATCAAACATGAGGAATAAACTTGATTACTAGTAATAACGTATCGACTCGATATCTTGCCTAAATAAAGTGCGCAGATTGTTTTACAAGCTAACCTAACAAACCAATCCTGAGACAACGAGATTAACAGAAACGACTAAAACTAGTGAGAGTGCTTTTAGATGATAAAGATGTGCTCGGAATTCGAGTCCCGCTAGGTACTATCGACTATGACAATGAAATATCGTTCCTACGTGATTCTTGACTGCAGTAATTTCCTACCCACTCACGAGTTTGCTATCGCCCTAGACGCTCGTGGGGATCTAAGATTCAATAATTACTAGCGACGAGCATCGAATATTTGCTTTCGCCCAATACTCGAATCCTATCATCTACGAACGGCCTAATCATTGTTTAGCTGTCGCCCTAAACGATTTTCCGTACATTCACTTTAACATAGACATATTATAGCGAAGAAACACTTTCATAGATAGATAAATAGTCAAAACACACGAGTCACGATAATCATATGTCTTAAATACAAGTTAACCTAGAGTTCGTCTAATCCCAAATACTTTAGCTACTCATAATTGACGGAAAACTACGACCGAAATAGAAAACAAGGAAGGAAGACTCATGATCTTGAGACTGATGGATTTGGGATGATATCATAGAAAAGTGTTCGTCCCTCGTTCAATTCGGCCTAGGTTAAGCGTTGATCAGTCTCTTGCGCTTCTTGAGTGGAATTCACTATTCTTGGCGTCTCTCTCTATGCTTAGGTTTAAGTTGTGTAAGGTCTCCCCTCTTCTGAGTTGAAATTGGGCTCTTATACTCTCTTTCGCAAGCTTCACGGCCTGGGCATTGGGCCTTCGCGGCCGTGACTATCATCGCTTTGCTTCTCTTCACCCTCTGCCATGTGTCATCATGCATGGACCTTCACGGCCGTGAACGTCTTCATCTTAGCTCTCTGCCGTGGTTCACGGCCTGGTGCACTTACCTTCATGACCGTGACTCTCTCTAAATTGACTTTGCTTCACTCTCTGCTGGGATTCACGGCCTAGTGCCATGGCGTTCACTGCCGCGACGACAACGGCCGGTCCTTCTTTTGCTCACTACCCACGTTCACAGTTTCTTTGCATGATGTATCACGGCCATGAGTGTGAACTACTTCGTTCTCTGCCTGGATTCACGGCCTGGTGCACATGATTCACGGCCGTGAATCTATCCTGTCAGCATCCTAACTTGCTGGTTTCGCCTCGTGTTTGCTCATTTTTGCCCGAAAGTCGTCCTAAGGTCCTTCAATATCAAACTAAGTGTAAATAGAGCGAATAAGTGCATAAAATGATTGCTAAAACTCTATTATAACCCATATAAATACTGCAATAAATGTATTTATATACGTTTATCAAAACCCCCTATCATCAAACAGATAGAGGAATTACGAGCCTCACTAGATAAAGAAAGAGCGAATTTCGAAGCAGAAAAGATAAAATTCGTAAAGGAGTTGGAAAATTTCAAAGCTTCCTCCGTCTCCCAAACCACTTCTCACGTATCTCCCTCAAAAGATAATATCCTTATGAAAAGCGTGAAAAAAGCAAAATTGCCTTCCCCATATCAAAAGCCAAAGAAGAATATTTCTAAGACTTCATTTCTAATTCTATTTCTACTACGTCTACAAGGAGCGTAGTAAAGGAGCATGAGAAAACGAAGGCGAGAGTGTATAGTTTAGAAGTAAAGAAGGAGCCTCTAGATGTCATTGTTCCAAATTTAACACATCCTTCTGTAAAAATAAAAGACACTCGTAGAAATAAAAGAGCCATTTCTTCGCTTAAGATTATTGCTTCTACATGCTCCCTTGAGCCTACTACTTTTAGAAGCACAAATATCGAAATAGGCTCATCATCAAAAGTGGAAATTAATCATTCTAAGTCAAATGCCACTAGGATGACTCGTAGGAAACAAGATCCAGCCATTAAGAAAGTTTATGACGTCATTCATTCATGTTCTCACCTAAGGTATCCCGTAAAGATCAATCCCCTAAACACCTTAGGAGACTATCTAGTGAAAAGATATTTTCCATGATCAAGCCTACTAATGCATTTGCCCGCACTGAAATTCAACTTCCCTGCCAGGTTCAACCCAAACTGGTTCCTCAATCTCCGTCTAGGAAGACGAAAGCCAAAAAGGCCAATGGAAAGGCAAAACCCAAATCAACTTCTTTAAAAATAGCTTGCGTAGCTAAAGCTCCTATTAGTGATAATTTAGGAATCAAATATGAACCAAAAATTAAATAATCTGAGATGACCCTTTTATAAGTGGGTATCTAAAGCTCTATAAATCGTTTTTGCAGATCCATCATGTGTGGTACCTTGACTCGGGTTGCTCCACACACATGACGGGAAATCAAGAGCTGCTGACCAACTATCAAGGCCGTTTAAATGGCAAAGTCAGATTTGGGAACAATTATTCGTCTCCAATACTAGGACTTGGAGATATTATTTTGGAAAATGTGACTATTAAGGATGTCTCGTATGTCGAAGGCCTCCGTCACAACTTGTTCAGCATAGGCCAGTTCTGCGACGAAGAATTCAAGGTGGTCTTTCTTGCTGATCGGTGCAGAATTTCGGACAGTCATGACAAAGAACTCCTTCAAGGATTTCGTAAATCAAACTTATACACGATCAACTTGATGTCCGTACGGCCTTTGGTAGCTTTTGTTTGGTAAGAAGTTTTCATTACCACGTAAGCTTGACGTTTTACACGTTACACATATAAGTCGACCTCAAACAACTAGACCTATTTAGGCACTCAGATTGCGTATGAAATCTTTCATCATTCGCCTCGGTGTTGTAATCTTCAAACTCTGAATTTGGTTCGTCACAATCCCTTTAATCAGCCTTATCATTACCTCATCCGCTCAATCTCCTTCTCCATGCTATCTCTTATACCGTCCATTCCATAAGCAGTAAATCAAGGTTGCAAGCGCCATGATTTTCAACTTGCAAATCATGTTTTTCCTCTTACTCAGTTGTTTCACGAAACGCTTAGCTCCCTCAAACTCAATCGGAATGTGACATTGTATCCATACTTGTCCCTCCTAAACAGATCTACTGAGCTCGCATGACATGAATAAATGTTGGATAATTTCCTCTTCTTTCCTACAAAGTAGGCACTTCACATCCGGTACCACCATTCCCCACCTTACCAGCCGATCTCGAGTCTGAAGTTTCCCATGAAACAACAACCAGAGCACAAATGTGTGTTTAGGAACAGAGCATCTGTTCCAAATGGCAGCATCAAGCTCAAACTTCTCTGCCCTGTTTTGATCCATCCAGTCATATGCTGATGTGATGGTGTATTTCCCATTTGCAGTAGCAGTCCATCTCCCTTCCTTGTGCAAAGCCCTGCCTAAACAGCTCTCTTACCTTGTTTATCTTCCTCCATGTCCAACTACAATCGGTGGGAGTATGATAGGATCAGAAATTTTCTCCTCTCAAGTAGACTCCATTCAACCAGCGTATCCATAGACAATCCTTTTTCCGCGCTATGTCCCACATCAACCTCCCAATACAAGCATAGTTACAGTCACCACATTGCTTGATATTTAAACCCCCCACTGCTCTTTCTTCGGCAAACCAAATCCCATGCCACCAAAGCTCGTTTGCTGCTCTTATCCGTTCTCCCCCATAAGAAATCTCTACACCTCTGATCCACCAATTTAACCACACTTCTCGGGAGGACAAACATGGACCCCCAATAGCCATGCAGGTTGAGAACCACAAAATTTATAAGGCAGCATCTCCCCACATAAGAAAGATTCCTTGTTGTCCAACAAATGATCCTCTTCACCACTTTATCCACCAGTTCTTGGCAGTCCACCCTAGTCCATTTGGTTGGTGATATTGGGATCCCCAAATACCTCATAGGGAACCTCCCTTCAGCAAAGCTTGTTTGCTCAATCAGTTCCTACCTGGTATTGTCATACACCCCAGCTATATATATGTGTGATTTGCTGTTATTTGCTTCCAGTCCAGTTGTGTGGTAGAACTGGTGCAAACTGTCTCTAATCAGCCCCAACGACTCCCTCTGAGCTTTGCAGAGAATGGTGAGATCATCTGCAAAACAGAGGTTAACTATCCCAAACTGTTTACACAATGGGTGATGGCTGAATTCTCTCCTAGCAGCTGCAAGTCTGAGTTTCCTTGTCAAGTATTCCATAACCAAGACAAAGAGCATAGGAGACATTTGATCTCCTTGTCTAATCCCTCTTGCCCCTTTGATATTGCCTTCCAACCCGCCATTAATGGAAATTGGTAAACACCTTTGGGACACATTCCTCAATCCAATTAACCATCCGGACAGGAAAGTGCAGCTTCTGCAGTAGTGTTATCAGAAAAGACCACTCTATCATGTCATACGCTCTCTTGAGATCAACTTTGAGCAAGCATCTAGGAGAGACCTTCCCTCTTCTGTATAACCTGAGCAATTCATGAGTGAGTAAAATATTATGGGATTGACCTCCCTGGCACGAAAGCTCCCTGGTTGTCTTGCACTAGCTGAGGTAATACTAGTCTTAGTCTGGAGCAAATGAGCTTGGAAATGCACTTATACACAGTGTTACAACATGAAATAGGTCGATAATCCTTGCATATGTAGGATGGTCAACCTTGGGGATCAAAGTGATGGTGGTTTTATTGAAAGTTTTCAGCAGTCTGCCTTTCTGGAAGAAGTTCTGAACCACGTGAGTTACATCCTCCCCTAAAACCAACTACGCTTTCTTATAGAATTCACTATTGTACCCATCCGGCCCGGGGGCTTTCTCACTATGAATGGAGAACATGGCCACTTTAATTTCCTCTCTACAGAAAGGCTTTATCATTTCCATCTGCTCCTCTACTAATAGTATGTTACCTTGGCTTATAACCTCATCTTCTATTTCATGGGGGTGGTCCATCTTACTCCCCAGAATCCCTTCATAATAGGTAACCAAGTGCTCAACAACACCCTCTGGTTGCTCAATGACCTCCCCAGCCTCCGTATAAATGGAAATGATCCTGTTCCTGATCCTCCTTTGCTTCAACAGGCATGAAAGAAACTTGTGTTCCTGTCCCCGTGTTGTAACCAGTTAGTTTTTGCCCTCTGTGCCAGGTACTTAGTTGCAGCCTTACTCAAGAATTCAAATGCCATTGCCTTGTTCTTTTCTTCCTGAATCAGCTCTCTATATTAGTGGATCTCCATGAAGTAGCTCCTGAGCTGCTTGCAATTGTATTCTGCTTCTCTCCATAGAGTTTATGATGTCAGGGAATCTTGTTCGATTGAGTTCAGAGAGGGAGCCCTTTAAAATCCTCAATTTATTGATCAAATTCCACTCAGAACCACCTACATACTTCTCTTTCCATCTGTCACCTACTAGCTGTAGGAAATGGGGTGCATCCACCCACATATTTTGGAATTTGAAACTCCTTTTATTAGGCCATTGAGTCCCTAACTTCCTGATTAATATAGGGGTGCGATCAGAAATACCTTCCTCTAGCACATGAACAACCTATGGCATCATTGCATGCCTCATCTCAATATTAAAGGTCTTCAAACGACTGTCAATAAAGAAGTTGGTTATGGTCTGCCAACGATAACGATACGAAAAGAGCATCAACATTCGGCGTGTCAACTTGGAAAAATGAACCCAGCCTCTCATCACATCAAGCCAATTGCCTCTACTTCATGTCCTTTGGAATTACTTCACATGGACCTCTGTGGACCAATGCAAACACAAACTATCAACGGATGCAAGTATGTGCTGGTTATAGTGTACGATTTGTCTCGCTACACGTGGACGAAGTTCCTCCGAACAAAGGATGAGACAGGGGACTTGATCGCAAATTCTGTAAATACGACTCTGAATCTACTGCAGCAGACTATCAAAGTTATTCGCATTGACAATGGAACTTAGTTCAAGAATAAGTTTCTTAGTGACTTTTATCAGAAACTTGGGATTAGTCAGCAATTCTCGGCCGTGAAGACGCCTCAACAGAATGGGGTCATCGAGAGGAAGAACCAAACACTAGTGGAAGCCACGCATACAATGTTGATTCACTCCGCCTCCCACACTTTCTTTGGGCTGAAGCACTAAATACCGACTGTTTCACTCAGAACATGATGGTTGTTCACAAACGCTTTGATAAGACTCCGTACGACATTATTAACAAGTGCATACCCAACATCTCCTTCTTTAAGGTCTTTGGGTGCAAGTGCTTTGTGGCGAACGATAGAGAGTAACGTGCTAAGTTCGACCCTAAAGCATTCGAAGCCACATTCGTCGGGTATTCTTCAACCTCTAAGGCGTATGGAGTATACATCAAGTCCAATCGATCAATTAAGGAAAGCTACAATGTCACTTTCGAAGAAGTGGTGAAAATGGCTCCTGAGCACATCAGTTCAGGACCCGTGCCTAACAGGATGGCTTCTGAACACGACAGTTCAGAAACCGTGCTTACTGATGTGTTGGCACAGAACCAACAGAGACCGGAAACAACTCAAGACTCATCGTCAGAAGAAGCTATGCGGATTGATATAGAAGACTGGGACTCGCTCTTCGAGCATCTATATCGGCCGAACAACTCCATAAATACACCTACAGTGGAACCCCCACTATACAAAGCCAATATACCGAGTACTGCAAATGTCCCCACCTCACCCGATTCAGAATCACCACAGAGTACTGCGAATTCAATGGAGTTTGTCGAGGAAATATCATCAGAGCCGCTCAATTCAAGTGCAAAAATGGAATTACCTCAACCAACTGAACAGACTCAGATCTTTGGAAGCCTCGCTCCACAAATGGCTGATGCCTCAGACTCAGTCTTGCCTCATGAGCATAAGTGGACTCCAGCACATCCAATCATCAGATCATTGGAGATCCTTCCACTGAGTACGGACGAGAAATTAGAGTGGTCATTTCAGCTGCTTCTGAAGCCAAAATGAGCCAACGAAGGTAGCAGGCACACTTAAGAACACGGATTGGGATATAGCAATGCAAGATGAAATCAACAAATTTGAACGTCTCCAAGTGTGGATATTAGTACCCTGAGAAAACCATTATAGAGACGAAATGGGTTTTCAAGAACAAGAAAAACAAAGATGGAGAAATAATCAGGAATAAAGCAGGACTTGTTGCTAAGGGATACAACCAAGAGAAATGCATTGATTACGACGAGACGTATGCTCCTGTTGCGTGAATCAAAGCCATCAGACTATTCGTGGCCTACGCGGCTCATAAGGACTTCAAAGTCTACCAAATGAACGTCAAAACCGCCTTTCTCAACGGGGTGTTAAAAAAAGAAGTCTACGTCGCTCATCCAGAAGGCTTCGTCGACAAAGAAGATCCTGATTATGTCTATCGGTTGGATAAAGCTCTCTACGGACTAAAACAAGGCCCACGTGCATGGTATGGCGACCTGAGCGAATTCCTCGTGAAGTCTGGATTTATCCGAGAAACCATCGATACGACTCTCTTCATCAAATGGCAAGACAATGATATGATGGTCGTCCAAGTTTAACAACGACATCATCTTCGGATCTTCAAATCCCCGGCTATGAAAGAAATTTGGAGATCTCATGAAGACCAAATTTAAAATGAGCCATATGGGAGAGATGCAGTTCTTCCTAGGACTTCAGGTCAGGCGGCTCGACGACAGAATTTTCATAAGTGAGACAAAGTACATCAAGGATATCTTGAAGAAATTCCATCAAGATCGGAGCAAGCCTCTCGGCACTCCCATGGCAACGAGTTGTAAGTTGGATGCTAATTCTTCAGGCCAAGCAGTCGACATTACACTCTACCGTAGCATCATTTGATCTCTACTCTATCTCACTTCGAGTCGGCCAGACATCATGTTTGCCACTTGTCTCTGCGCCCGTTTCATAGCCGATCCCAAGGAATCCCACATGCTAGCGGTCAAGCGTATCCTTCGCTACCTTAAGGGCGCTTCTACCTTAGGACTTCGGTATCCTAAAGGTACGAATTTCAAACTTATCGGCTGCACTGACGCTGATTATGAAGGTAGCCGTATGGTCAGAAAAAGCACGTCAGGCGGCGCTCAATTTTTAGGCGAAAAACTGGTCTGCTGGTCATCCAAAAAGCATAACTGCGTCTCAATATCGATGGCTGAGGTAGAATACGTCGTGGCCGCCAGCTGTTGCTCGCAAAGGTTGTGGATGAGGACTCAGCTTCACTATTATGGGTACAATTTAAATAATATACCCATATATAGTGATAGCCAAAGTGCAATTGCCATAAAGTGCAATCCTGTTCACCATTCACCCACAAAACACATGGATATACGATATCATTTTACAAAGATCACGTACAAAAAGGCACGATAAATATGCATTTCGTGATCACGGAATATCAGCTAGCCGACATTTTCACCAAGGCATTGGATGAAAAATGATTCCAATTTCTTGTCGGAAAATTAGGCATGTTGAACCTCACGTGATGTGTGCTTTAGTTGATCTTATGTGCTTTCACATGCTCTATTTTATGTGTTTTCTGAACTTCACTACTATATTCTGCGTGACATATAACGAAAACAATAATAATAATAAATAATAAAATAGAAATCTTAAAATATTATACATATACATATAATATTAGGGGAATTGACGATATCTTTACGATGCTTTGGTCTCATCACAAATAAATTTTACCTGATATGTGACTGATAATTGCTTAATTTTGTCAGTCAAGTTGCACTCTTGTGTCTAAAGGTCATCAGTTTGCTCCACTAGATACAAAGACACTTTACATAAGTGAGGCTTTGAGCCTATTATTTTCTTTCTAAGGATTTATCATTGACTTAATCACGCAACAATTGCTTGTCTTAACTAGTAATTCTTCGCCTCATACTCGCCTTGCGATAGGTCGTTAGGAAAATGATTAGGGCACTTAGGAAATTCCTCACTCGGCCAAATAGAAAAATCTCAATCCTTCATCATAGCCTATAGTCATCCATTTTGAGCCTGCTCCGATTCCTTTTCTTCATTCGAAACCCGTTCAAGCCTTCAACTGAATTCCAAAATTCTTCGGAGGGATATTCAAACGATAGAAGGAGGGGGAGAATAAGACGAAAAAAGAAAAAGATGACAAAATAATGTGGAAAACGCACATGAGGAATGCTCAACGCATAAAAAGCAGTCCACAAAAATCTGCCCTCCCAATTATCTAAATCTTTCACAAATCATAAGAATAAGTGCATGGATCTTTCACAAATCGGTTAGGTGAAATGACTAAAAGTGCCTCAATCACAGGTAAATCGACGTAATATTGCCTGCGCTAGAGCAAATCTAGTGAGAGTTATCGAAATGGACCTTTCTATGAACTTAGGGCTATAGTTTGACGACATGACTCGACGGCATATGATCTTGTCACGTGTCTTGTGAAATTTTAGGAGTGATATTGATCGAAGCAAAATAATCTGACCCCATACTATTAATAATTCTAGTATACGCATATACATATATTTAAGAAAATAAAAAAAATATAATAAAATAAAACAACAAATATATAATAATAATAATAATAATAATGGTATCTTTCGTTATTTTGTTCTTTCTTTCTTATTTTGCTTATATTTTTTATTATTAGACAGTAAGAATTCGCACATTTTAACATGTGATGTGGACCGCGTAAAATGACCTCCTGCAACGTCTTCTTGGCGTGACTGCTCTTTTCTTCGTAATCCCTCTGGCGTGTGTTCTTCGACCTCCGTCGATCTCCTCTGTCACGCCTATCACTCAAAACTCAGAAACACGTCATAATTGGGCCGGGGTTGGTGGCCCTCCAACGCTTAAGTTGGAAAACGGGTGAAGGTAGGTGCGTTAGGCTCTTAAATCAGTTTTAGTCTATCAAAAGCGTACATGGGAAATGATCTAACCGTGGCAACTTATACCAACCTCACTTCGTCTTGCCTTGACCCAATCTTTCACCCTGGCCTGCGTTTCTCGTGAACCTTGTGTGACGAAACGTGACCCTTCCCACGATCCCATGATCTCCTCTCCCCTTCTTTCCTTCCGTTTTCCTTATGACTCCTTCTCTGCATTATGAACCCACTCTGGTCGGGCTCTCACCCTTCCTCACTGAGTTTTTACTCTACTTTGTCTCCTCTTCCTTGTTCTTCTATTCTCGGGTGACTTGTTCTCAGACGGTTTGTTCTCGGGCGATTTGTCTTCGGGCTGTTTCCCCTCAGGTGGTTTGTGTTCGGGCGGTTTCCCTTCAGGCGGTTTGTCTTCGGGCGGTTTCCCCTCAGGTGGTTCATGGCGTCCCCTCCCTGCCCCCGCGTCGCTCCAGTTGGATTTCGGTTTCCTTCTCGGGGAGGATCCAGCCTCACTTCCTTAGTCCTTCCTCTGTTCGGGCTACTCATAGCTCTCTGGGCTCTTCGCCCTGAGCTATGTTACCTTTCCTCTTTGGCGAAGGTCGCTCGGGTATTTTGTCCCTTTTTGTGCTTGCCTCCCTCGATCAGACTGTTCACCTTCTGACCTCCTCCCTTCTTGTCGTGGAATCCTCCCCCTCGGGCTTTCTACCCCCTACTTGGGGACCCCTTCTCGCGCCTACTTCTATTTCTCGAGCTCGCTCTCGAAAGTATTCCCTTCATCCGCTAACGTTTCTTCGCGCGCCAATTACTCACGGGTTTTTTGACAGTTAATGTTATTTTACCGTTAGCTAGAAATCCCGAGGGTAACAATAGTCCCCCCTAAAATAGTCCAAAAAGAGTGTAACGATTATTTGGGCATTAGCGATCGGTAAAATAATTGGTTATACTACCCTCTGACCCTTCTCGGCGGGTCCTCTCAGGTTCCCTTATGCCTTTCCTCTCGTTCCTCGAGCGATCTATACTCTCGTTTTTCGTTCCTCGCATCGATCCTTCCTGAAAACACGTCCCAATTTTCTTTGGGCGAGAGAATTGCCGCCCTATCAAATTATGGCTGGACAGGCACATGTCGCCCTCAGCGGGACTTAACGTCCCATCTTCCTTTCCTCCCTCTCTCTCTCTTTTTTCCTTTTCCCCCTTTCTTTTTCTTATTCTTATTTCTCGCCCCCTTCTCATAGGGTTTTTTATCCTCACTTTTCCCATTTCATCTTCTCACTCTCACTCTTTTCTCTCCCAAAAACCTCCATCAACACGACGGTTACTCCTCAGATCGGCGCTTCGTCCTTCGTTTCTCTGATCGTCTAACTCATCATCATATTTGGTAAGTCGCTCATTTTTCTCTCGTATGTTTCTACTTATTTCGGTTTTGGTATCTGCATTTCGGGTTATGTGACCATCGTCATGGGCGATGTTCCCAATTTCTCCTGTATCTTGTTCGTTTCTTGCTTTCGCCTATGTTTGCTTCGTAGTTCTTTAAGGGTTACCCCCCTCTTATTATGAGTTATGCCGTGAATTCGTCTTCTCCGAATTGACTGATTTCCTCTTCGACCTTAGGGTGTACAGAATCTCCTTCTCCTTCATTTTTCACTTCATTTCTCAGCGCAATTGAAGCCCTAAGCAACTCCCCTGACTTGGATATTTTTCGCCCCCTAAGATTGTAGGGTACCCGAATAAGAAAGCTTATCTCGAAGCTTTAGGCGTTCGGTCTTTGCGAATGGAAGATTTTCGGTCTTCCCTGGCACGAGGTGAACGTGTCATCCCTTCGGGAATCTCAGATTCCTATCATTATTTATCGAGCGGGCCTGACTCCCAATTACGAAGTGCAGATTCCCGGCCCTCGGGATGTAGTTAGTGAGCCTCCCGAGGGTTTCCATATTTTTTTCTCGATCAACTCGACATGGGACTCCGTCTCCCTCTCCCCCAATTTTTAGTCGATCTTTGCAACTATTATCAGATTTTCCCTAGCCAACTCACCCCGAACTCCTACAGCTTACTTCTTTCTCTGGCTATTCTCATCGAATATTTCCAACTCCTTTTTCTCTTTCCCTCCTATCTTTTTTAAGATAAACAAGAAAGAGCATGCCAAGTTCTTCTTTTCTTCCATTGATTCTGTGGAATTCCTCCCCGGGAATCCTTTCCCATAAAGGATGGATGAAGAAGTTTTTTTACGTCCGATCTCCCGCAGGAAGTCCCGAGAATGGCACGGTTGATGACTGGCCTAAAGCCGTATCCGTATCTACTACTCCTCTGCCTCCCGCTCCTGAATCGGAGGTTAAAAGATTCAAAGAAATCCTCGAGGAGCACAGTTTCAGCACTTCCGAGTTCGTCAAAGATGACTTACTCTGTCACTTCGGTTTCAGTTCTAAAGGAATTACCGTCGATGACTTAGGTATATCTTATAATTTCCTTTTTCTCTCTCGACCATGTTTCTAACTACTTCTCCTTTTTATATCAGATTCCCGCATGGTTTGCCGACCTGCTCAAGATTCAAGAACAAATGAAGAAAGGCAGCTCCTCCCAGGCTCCTCCTCCGCCCGCTGTCACTCGGGCCCTCAAAAAAGGCTAGGGCATCCTGGCGCTCAAGGTGGCTCCTCGTCCAAGAAAACCAAGTCTGGCATCCAGGCGAACGCGCGAGCCGAGGAGGGTTCTCCTCCCCCGAGCATGTCAGCCGAGCAACTAGACTACTTCCACCGTCCCCAGGGGCTCAATGTGTGGAATTCATGCGGGCTTTCCGGAATGAGGTCAACGATCCCATCTTTTGGAGTTGCAACCTCGAGAGTTCTTCCCCTTTTTGCCCAACATATGGGTCAGGTATCAATTTCCTTCATCCGCTTTCTCACTTTTCCACATGTACCCTAGTTCTTTACTCTTCATCGTTCTTACTTATCTATCAGGGCTTTGCCTGCGCTGCCGAGGCCCTGGAGAGGATGATTTTCATGCACGAAGTTTGTATCGAGCTCACCCAAAACGAAGGGAAACTGAAAGAGGAAATAACGCAGCTCAAAGAGGAGGCCAAGTTGAAATAAGATAAGCTGAAGAAGTAGGTGAAGGATGCTCGCGCGGAGTTGGAGAGGGCAAGGACCGCCCTGCTTAAGGAGAAGGATGCTCGGGAGGAGGCGGAGAAATATTTTCACGAGCTAGAGGAAAGCATCGCTCAGGACTATCTGTCTCGGGAGATGTACGGGCAGCAAGTCGTTACTTATGTTAAGTACGACTTTTGGGGATGCCTCCGTCAGCTTCAGGAGGTGGGCATAAGTCGTCTGAAGTGGAAGCTTGACTCCTAGATGCCGACATAGCTCTCGCAGAATGCCCCGAAAGGTGATATAAGCCCGAGTCGATAGCTCAGGGGGGTTCCTAGGACATCTTCCCGGAGGAGGCGGTGGTCACGCCTTCGAGTGAGGAAACTGAGGAAGCCCTCCATTCCCCCTTCATGTTCCCGAGCAGCCCACTGAGACCCCCGAATCTCTCGCCGAGCAAGAAAAAGTAGAGCAAGTACCCGAAGACGTCCATGAGGTTACAGTTCGAGAAGAGGAAGAGGTTCCCTATCAGGAAGAAGAGGAGTTGGCACACCCGGTCGAGTCGGTAGCGACCGAGGTGGCAAAATGACGATGGAGTCCAATCAGGCCGGATCGGCCGCTCCTCCACCCTGAAGATATTTATTTTTTTAATAACTGAGAAACGTAATTTCTTACATTTATAGTTGTTAAATTTAGGTTGTTTGCATGATAAGTAAAGTCGTTTTGATAATTTTTAAGGGCTGAACAGTAAAATCACACGTTTTTACGGCAGTTTTGCGGTAGTTTTGTATTTTCTCTGACCAAAGGGATTTTCAATGCGAGGTCTAGATTAGGAGATAGAATTTTTGAACGTGCTGCTGTTTTGCAAGAAAAGCGTCACGGCCGTGAAGGCTATGCAAGAGGCCGTGAAGAGCACCAGAGAGCCATTTTCTTGCCCGTTTGTGTCACGGCCGTGAACATTAACCAACAAGACCGTGAAGGTCACTTCATGGCCGTGATGAGGTGCAAGAGGCCGTGAATGCAGGCAGAAAGCCAATTTTTAAGCCCGAACTCTTCACGTCTGCGAACATGAAGACCCCATGCCGTGAACGCGGGCAGAAACTTCTTTTCTTCAGTGTCAATGTTGTCACTGCCATGAAGATGCGCAGAAGAAGCCGTAAACATCCATGTGGACATGTTAAAAGTCAAACGCATACAAGAAAATGATTTTCAGCTTATTTTATCGTATTGGAAACGAAATTGGGACGAAAATTCTTGTTTTGGGTGCTCAATGGCTGCAAATCATGACTCTGGAGGCTAGAATCTTTCAAGCATGGGATTTTGGCAGCTCCTTGGTTTCTACGTTTGGAAAAAGAGCAAAAGGAGATGATGATGAACCTCTATATTCTATATAAAGAGGCAATGTAATGGGAAGAGAAGAAGAGAGGGGAAGAAGGTACGTGATAGATGCACCATTTAAGCTCATATACAAACATACACGTTGCTTTTCTAAACCCCAAGAACATATACTTAGTTGCTCACCACTTGTTCGATAAAATTACTCAACGAAGAGCGGAGATTAATTTCGAAGCCAAATTCAGGGAAGTATTTATGATATCTTCGGTGTTAATTGTGTTCTTCATTGTAATGATAATGAGTAGCTAAATCTATTGTATTTGAGATGAGATGAACCCTGGCGAGATCGATCGTATGTTTAAGTGTATTTGATATTTTGTTGTTGTTATGACTCGTTTATGAAGCATTTGAGTTTGATTGTGTCTATGTGATTGAATCATCTAGTTAGCATGGTCATGCCTATGTGTTTAAGTTAACGTAGTCTGGGAAATCATACGCTACGCTCGAGAGAGGGACGGACGATTAGACCACTCTAAACGAGCGGAATAAACTCATCACTGAAGATAGGTTGAACTACCCCGTCGGATCAGAGTCAAATCTAATAGCGAGATTCACCGTGTTTTTAATGCGATCTTCGTTTAAGTAGTTAGGGAAGCTTGCCCAGCTACTTAATTCGTTGATTAGTAGTTTGCGATCATTATATGGTAAGGCGCAATTTCGTCAGCTATATAACTCGTATGCATGTACTAGGAATCTACACGGTCTAATGATAGCTTTATTTACATACACTTGATATTTGTTTTGGTCGCGTTAGGGGGATTCGAAGTCTCAAATACGTTTTGTTTCATAAGGGTTTTCCTCTCCATACCATTTTACTAAATTGTCTTTTTAAGTTTTATTATTTACCATTTCAACAATCAAACTTTCGCACTACTATATTTAAGCAAAAGTTTTCTAAGGTACATAGTTCTCTTGGGATTCGATTCTCAAATACTTGCTACGTCTATGCTATTTCGATAGGTATACTTGCCTGTTGAGCGTAGGATACTTCGTTAGTGTTCGTTTTATTTTATTACCCGATCCGCTCGATCAAATTTTTGGCACCGTTGCAGGGAACTATCGATATTAGAAAAGCCTTAGTTTATTATTCTAGCCATATTTAGTATAAAAATCTTCGCTTACTCATATTTCTTTTGGTATAGGTACGTGTACGTTGGTGCATGACCCGAAGGAACCCTACACTACCAATAATGGAAGGAGACCCGGAGATCGAAAGGAGTTTTCGACGCAACGTGCGAGAAAATGCAAGGCAAGCCTAAATGGCGACTCAAAATAACGACGAAATGCCATTAGCAGTGCAAGAACCACCGATGAGAGAACTTTGGTGAAACAATGCCGTCGGAACGATTAGCTCGGCGATAGTACTTCCTCGGGTGCCGAACAATTTTGAGCTCAAACATCATTGGCTCCAAATGCTTCAGACGACAGCTCAATACGATGGACTCGCCGAGGAAGATGCTTATCGCCACATCCGAGACTTACAAGGGAGAGAAAAGATAAATGAAAACGTCAGAGATCACCAAACACACTTGGTATAATATCAAACTAGTCCTAATCTAAGGACTACTATTCAAAGCGCCCCTAATTACAAGTACAACTAATAAAATCAAGCACAATTAAAATATATACTCTGCATGCCTGATGTTGATTTGATTTGATTTATTGCATATATGGCTTGATTCTCTCAATATCTGCCAATTTTATGATATTTGATTTTATTCCCTTACTTATTTAACAAATCTCTACACACGTTTCCATGTACAAGATTTTGTATAAAAGGAATATATATTATCATTTATGATAATAGTTGTAATTAAATTAACTATTTATTAACTTGAGATTAATATATAAATAGCAATTTAATTATATAACTTTATCTCATTTCATGGAATTAATTTATTAATCCCAATAGTAAAAATAGACAATCAATTTTTTATTGTCGTACAAATGCCCCCAGTTCAAGTCTTGTTGACGGACTTTCGGAGGAAATAAACTTGAAGTATTTGTCGTTTTCTTACAAAATGTTTCATACGACATGCCCCCAATTCGACATTTCGAATTCCTGTGCCTCAACGGTTTGTTGTCTCTTGTTGATACGTTCTCCTTTCCCGATTTAAATGTGCCACTTGTCTCTTCCTTTATATGCCAAAATCTTGATTCCGTCGAAGATGTTGCCCACTTTCACTTTTATGACTGAACTTGGAGGATGTCCAAGCTGCCTACGCATGCTTTACGAGATTAAGTCATTTCTCGTAGTTCAATTTTTTGTGGGGGTGGTGCCGTTTACAGTTTATACTCATGCGGGCCAGTAGTATCCGTTGTTTAACCACGCCGAACTATGTGGGATAAGTTAGCAGTTTAAACATATGCACTTATCATTGATGTGCCTTTTCACAGTTTATACTCGTGCAGGCCAGGAGTAACATGCAGTTTAGACTCGTATGTCAAGGAGTAACATGTAGTTTAGGCTCGTGCGTTAAGGAGCGACATGCAGTTTAGGCTTGTGCGTTAAGGAGACTTTTTTTTCTTTTCTTCTTTTTTTTTTCTTCTTTCTTTTTCTTATTTTTTTCTTTTTTTTTTATCTTTTTTTTTCTTTTTTTCCTTTTCTTATCTTCTTTTTTTTCTTCCTTATTTTTACTTTTTTTTTTTCTTTTTTTCTTCTTTTTTTTTTCTTTTTTTTTCTTCTTTCCTTCTCTTTTTTCTTGTTCTTTTTTTCTTCTTTATTTTTTCTTGTTTTTCTTCTTTTTCTTTACTTTTTCTTCTTTTTCTTTTTTTTTCTTCGTTTTTTTTCTTTTATCTTTTTTAGGCATACCAGCACTTCAAGAACTTGTTGTTGATCGGGCCAACTCTTAATCTGTCTTCATATACCAACTCATACGCAACGTTTGTGCAGACTTCTTTCATGACATAGGAACTTCTCCATTTTGATTTAAACTTGCCCCCAATTCGATCATTGGTAATGGTAGGCCTTCTTAGAGTAAGTACCCAATGTCCAACTAGGAAGGACTTAGGTTTCACCCTTCTGTTAAATGCCTTAGTTCGTGTTGATTCCAGCCTCTGTTTCGCATCAAGTTGGTCAATTATAGGATTTCGTAAGCCTTTATGTGGACCCAATCCTTCAGAGTCATGGCACGTTTTCTTGAAACCATTCTTAGTTGAGTAGGCATCACCTTCAAACACGTAGTTCGCACTTGCTCTCTTTAACACGATCCGAACAGGCTTTTGCATGGTGAAACCAAGACCCTTTTTAGATGTTTCGGGTTCTAGATGGCTTTTATTCATATTTTCCGGCAATTCTCCTATCCTTCATTTGCATCATATCCTGCCTTTATTAGGAGTTCATAAGCTTTCTATCCGTATACTCCATTCATTTGTATTTTTTAGGATCTGTTGTGCTCGATTTTAGACAGATTACTCGGCGAGTTTCGCGGCTGTTGGACTTTGAGTCTTGAGCTTCATCTTGGGCTTCGATCTTGAACTTGGGCTTTGAGTCTTGAGCTTGATCTTGGGCTTCGATTCTTTAACTTGGGCTTTGAGTCTTGAGCTTGGGCTTCGATCTTGAACTTGGGCTTTGAGTCTTGAGCTTGATCTTGGGCTTCGATTCTTGAACTTGGGCTTTGAGTCTTGAGCTTGGGCTTCGATTCTTGAAGAGCGTTCTTGATTTTTGCATATTGATCTTCGAATCTTCGAGTCTTCAAATCTTCAAGGTTTGATCTTCGAATCTTTTCAAGGCTTGTTCTTCGTACTCGAACATCTTCAATCTTCGAGCGTCTTCGATCTTTGAGCGTCTTTGATCGTCGTCCTCGAGCGTCTACAAGATCTTTGAGGGTTGATCTTCGAATCTTCAAGGCTTGATCTTCGTACTCGAATGTCTTCAATCTTCGAGCTTCTTCAATCTTCGTCCTTGAACGTCTTCAATCTTTGAGCGTCTTCGATCTTTGAGCGTCTTCAATATTCGAGCGTCTTCGATCTTTGAGCGTCTTCGATTGTCGTCCTTGAGCGTCTTCAAGATCTTCGAAGCTTGATCTTCGAATCTTCAAGGCTTGATCTTCGTACTCGAACGTCTTCAATCTTTGAGCGTCTTCAATCTTTTACTCAAAACACGATGAACTTCGTAGAGAAAATCGAAAGCTTTAAAAGTCTTACATCGTCTCTTGAAGCTTCGTATTGAGTGTCTCTGACTTGTGATTTCTGAATTCTGAAGCCCCATATTTATAGGCATAGAGAATTCATAATAATGGAAAATATAATCGTTTTGAGACGATTTCGTCCATATTTTTGGGTTGATTTTCTCCATATATGGTCTGATCTTGATTTGATTTGATTCATTGCGTATATGGCTTGATTATCTCAATATCTGCCAATTTTATGATTTTTGATTTGACTCCCTTACTTATTTGACAAATCTCTACGCACGTTTCCATATATAAGATTTTGTATAAAAGGAATATATATTATCATTTATGATAATAGTTGGAATTAAATTAACTATTTATTAACTTGAGATTAATATATAAATCGCAATAAATAGCAATTTAATTATATGACTTTATCTCATTTCATGGAATTAATTTATTAAATCCCAATAGTAAAAATAGACAATCAATTTTTTATTGTCTACACATACCATGTACGGATCTCCTGTGCCTGATTGATGTTTGGATCAACAAAACTGCTAAATCTTGTTGAATTTACATATGCACCTTAGATGAACCACAATAATGTATGTAGAAAAAACTATTAAGTTAAAAGCTTCGTACAAAAAATAGATAGAAAATTAGTGTTAAACTTGTCAAATCACCATCGAATCTTTTCACTTCAACTCGTGATACAGCTAGAATTAGAACTCGCACATCACGAAAAATTTTATAGCATTTATCGGTGGCGAGATTTCCCCAAAGGGAAAGTTTTATTACATTCATGCTGAAAACGTATAATCAAATACTTAGAACGATGTTAGTAGTTTGGTTAATAAAAATTTTAGATCGTATGATTGTACCTCTTATCACAAAGTAGATATTTCGAACGTGAGCCAATTGCATCTACAATAAAAAAAATATAGCTTAGTAATACAATAATATATGAAAATTGCAAAGTTGTTGAAGTGTACCAACCGACTAAGTGATCCTTGTCCGTAGCGTAATGTGTAATAGCACTAAGTAGATCAAACCGGAAGTTGTGCAGAGTAATATCATGATCAAACCGTTGTTGACTATCAACAATTTGGGTAGACCTGTTAAACTTCAACTTGTAATCGTTACGATCCAACTCTGAAGCAGGCTCGACACTTAAATTGTCTATGTAATAAACATTCCTTAATTTCAAACCATGCCGATATTTATCGATGTCATCATTTTATATGGTAACTTGTATTTCCGTTGCCAGCAGAAAAAATGTTAATGGCAATTATTAATCAATGAGAGTTGAATGAAAACGAATTATGAATAAAAAAGAATTTCCATATACCTGATAGCGTTCCACACATTAAAAAAAAAGACAGGGCGACTGTAGAGTATATATTTTAATTGTGCTTGATTTTATTAGTTGGCCTTGTAATTAAGGGGCGTTTTGAATAGTAGTCCTTAGATAAGGACTAGTTTGATATTTATACCAAGTGTGTTTGGTATGAATACATGTAAACAATTAGAGCTTAATACAGAAAATTAGAGAATTGATCAAAAAGGCTGCCGAATTCATTTCTAGAGAGAGAAACTTACAAAACTTTCTCACACTAACGGGTTTCTCTCTCGAGTTCTTCAATGAAAGGTTTTCGATCGATATTCAATCCATTCAATTGTAATCGATTTCCATAGAATTCGTGGCTAGGATTAATTGTGTTGACTAACGGGGACCTAACAATTGGTATCAGAGCAGATTCGTTCGGTTTTGAATAGAAATTGTTAGAATTCGGATCGAAATTCATTTTCTGGAACTGTCGGATCGAAATTCATTTTCTGGAACTGTTCACGCGAAGAAAAATTTTGGCGCGAAAAAGTTTTTCGATTTCAAGTGCCTAATTATGTGCTAATATGATTAGATTTTGTAGTTTATGTGCCTGTTCTAGCAATAGAAATCCATGTCGATTAGATTCGTAGCAGTTTGAATGACAATTTAGCAGATTAATCAGATTTGGATCGTTACTGTTTGCGCGAAGAACGAACTTGAACACATCTTGATTTTGAAATTGACATGTTTTGCTTCATAATTTGTTTAATTGTCTGTTCCTGCGTATCAAGCATCTGATTACGATCAAAAACCTGCAATTTCATAGTCTAATTCGTTGTTTTTGGTTGAAATCAGTGTTAATTAGGGTTCCGATTTTGTTCGCAGAAATTCAATTTTTCTCGCTGAAGTTTTCGATCGCAGAAATTTCTCGATAGCAAAACTTCGCGCGAGAAGTTTTATCGATCAGAGCACTAAGTCAGCGCTAAACCGTCCTTACTAAGAGGATTTTAGTAGAAAGATTTCCCGAGCATTATCTAGCGATAAATTATTTCGACGAAGACCTATTTTGACCTTTGCGCTCGCTAAACTAAACGTCGAAATTATTTTTTGGTCAAAACTTATACAATTTGACCTAGCGAAAATTACTTACGATCGAAAAACATTTCAGTCAACGATTTTATTTTGACTAAGCAAGGAACTTACTTTAAGTCCCGTTTCTTGCGATCGAAATAAATTCACGATTTAAAGTTTTTTCTCGATCGAAAGGTTTTGAACGAATTTTTCTCGCTCGTAAATTTTGTCGCTGATACACTTTCTCGCACGAGAACAGTGACGTACATCTTAATTTCCGACAGAAGTATTTTCGATCGAAAATCTAAAGATAGATTTGAAAATAATTCTCGACTGCTTCAATATCAAATGCTACTAACTAATTTGCTACTTGTAAAGCACATAACATCACTCAAATTCATCAAAACAACGAACGAAGATCCCTCGTCAACAACAAAGAGAAGACATGGATGCTTATTCGCTAGGAAATGACAACCGTCCACCAATCTTGCAACGCGGTGAATATACAGTATGGAGAAGCCGCTTCCTAAACTTCATAGCCCTAAAAGATCAGGCTGAAAATCTACTACAGGCACTCGAAGAGGGACCGACACAATTTTGGGTCCACGTAGCCGGTGATGAAACGGCAACTCCTCCAATTCCTCCTACTAGGCGACTTAAGGAGCCTAGGGAATACTCTGTCGAGGAAAGGGCCCGTGCAAAGGCTGATCTGATGGCCATTAATACACTTATGCAAGGCATCCCCAATGACATCTACAGACAGATAGACAGCCTTCCAACAGCTAAGGGAATGTGGGATGAATTGCATAGGGATGATGCAGAGGACGGAAGTTGGCATAAAGGCCAAAAAGGCAAATACTCTCACTGCCTATGACTCCTTCAAAGCAAAGCCGGAGGAGAACCTATACGACGTATACCAAAGATACCTCACTCTTTTCAATGAGATGAGGAAGATAGAAATCTCAAAAATGAACATGGAGACAAATATCAGATTTCTATCTTCACTACCCTCGGCCTGGAAAAAGATATCCACCCAATTAAGACAAAACAATGATCTGGAAGAGTAGGATATCTATGCCGTCTTTGATAATCTCGCGCAATACGAGGAAGATGTTAGCGAGATTCAGAGAGAGCAGAAGGGCAAGCTGATTGACGATACCGTCGCTCTAGTCTCGTTAGGCCTCCTTCCTCATCTGAGTCGGAAGAAGATCCAGAATCCGACGCCGAGCCAAGCATGAAGGCCTTAGGGAAGCAGTTGGCGTTAATCGGAAAAATGATGAGTCAGAAATACTTCAAAAAGAAGTCCTCATCTTCGGCCAACAGACTTCGGACCTCAAGCTCTAAGAACAAGGAACATGTACCAGAGAGCTCCGAAGTCAAGAACACTAAAGAGCCCAACAAGTGCTTCAACAGCGGCAAGCCTGGTCATTTTGCCAGAGAATGCACTCTTCCCAAGAAAATAGATGCTAATTACTACTCCAAGAAGCTCCAACTAACGAAGCAGAAAGAAGCAGGAGTAGACCTCATGGCAGAGCAGGACCACTGGCTCGAAGACACATCCGATTCTGAGGAAGAGAATCTAGCCTCATGGCTCGCCTGGATACCACATCGGATGCCGAAACATCCAATCGGACGGACCAAGACGACGCATCCACCTCGTCACAAGAGGTAGTCTCTTCTTCCACATTATTGACCATTTTAGAATCATATCAAACACAATATGCTAACATGAAACGTGAGCAGAAAAGTATTAAGGAAGTAAAGAATAAACTTGCGAGATCTCAGGAGAAGATAGATAGTCTCGAATCATAACTTAGAAGATCTAGTGCTAAAATAGAAGAACTTACTAAGAGCCGACATTCTAGAGAGACTAGTCAACCTCAAATAGGACAACATAGTGAAAAGATCAAGGAATTAGAAGATAGGCTAGCAAATAACTACAATTACTTGGTTAGGAATCTCAATGAGAACCCTAAATTGTAGGATATCCGAAGCTACCACTAAGATAACTAACTTAGAAGCTCAATTAGAAATATCAAATGCTAAGGTTAGTGAGCCTAGAAAGAACTAGATGCCTGTCAAGCCGCCAAACTGACGTAGAAAATAATTATGATCTTCTAGGTGAGGAACGCAAGAAACTATATGCTAAAATTAAGAAATTAGATGATATAGTTACGCGTAGGGGACAATCCGAACAGACGATATTTTTGAACAAGCCCAAGGATATAGAGTTCTATAATCCTATAGAAGGCATAGGTTTCACTAACCCACGTGTTTTTCCGAAGAAACAAAAATATGATATTAAGCACATGGATTTAGGAATAACCTCTCTTAGAGAATTCACTGAATCGACGTACCAAAATGATTATGATTCATCTATGAGAAAAGCCTCACATGGGTCTGAGATCTCCTTTGACTACACTGAACTAAATGAAAGAGACAGAAATATGAATCCTTCTTTAAGACCTGTCCGTGATTTAGTCAAGTCCTACCTCCTGAATCTCAAGCACACAATGAGGAAGTCAAAGAAGTTCATTATAAAAATTCTCTCTACAAACCCCCTATTATGAAACAGATAGAGGAGTTATAGGCAAAGCTAGATAAAGAACGAGAGAATTTCGAAGCTGAAAAGAAAAAGTTTCTTAAAGAGATGGAAAATATCAAGGCTTCCTGATCCTCCAAACTACCTCACACGCTATTATGAAAAGCGTGAAAATCGAAAAATCGCCTTTGAAAGATAAAAATTGAAAACATAATTCTGTTAAAGGAGCTATGGCTAATTCTACTTCACCTACGTCTACAGGGAGCGTAGGGTCAGCACTGAAAACGAAGGCAGGAGTGTCTAGTACTAAGATAAAGAAGGAGCCAGTAGATTTGAATGTTTCTAAGAATGTTACTCCTTCTGTTACAATAAAAGACACTCGTAGTAATAAAAGATACATTTCTACGTTTAAGATAATTGCTTCTACTTGTTCACTTCAGCCGATCACCTTTAGAAGCGACAATTTTGACATAGGCTCTACTTCAAAAATTACTTGTAATCATTCTGAAGCAAATGCCACTAGGAAGAATCGTAGGAAATAAGATCCAACCATAAAGAAAGCTTATGGCGCCGTACATGACTGTCCTCACCTAAGGTATCCATAGAGATTAAATCCCCCAAGCACGTTAGGAGATTATCAAAAGAAAATATCTTTTCCTCGGTCAAGCCTTCCAAAAATTTGTACGTGATGAAATTAACCTTCCCTGCAAGGTTCAACCCAAATGGGCTCCTAATTCTCCGCCTAGGACGACAAAAGCCGAACAGGCCATGTCACCTAAAGAGGCAAAACCCAACTCCACTTCTCCGAAAGTGAAATGGGTTATTAAAACTCCTCCAAATAAAAATTTAGGAAAACTAAGAAAGTGTCAACTAAAAGTGGCTATAGTACCGAATTACGGTGTTCCTAATAACAATCTATTCCCCGGCAACGGCGCCAAAAACATGATCGACACGCGGCGTACTAATGTAAAGTGCAGGTGCGACAAGTGATAAATAAAACGAATACGAAATTACTATCACTGACGTGCGATAGGCAGTGGACCTACCGTTTGTAGTGTAGTAAGGTGAGAAAACGAGTATCGAACACGAGGAATAAACTTGATTACTAGTAATAACGTATCGACTCGATATCTAGCCTAAATAAAGTGCGCAGATTGTTTTTCAAGCTAACCTAACAAACCAATCCTGGGGCAACGAGATTAACAGAAACGACTAAAACTGGTGAGAGTGCTTTTAGATGATAAAGATGTGCTAGAAATTCGAGTCCCGCTAGGTACTATCGACTAAGACAATAAAATATCGTTCCTACGTGATTCTTGACTGCAGTAATTTCCTACCCACTCACGAGTTTGCTATCGCCCTAGACGCTCGTGGGGATCTAAGATTCAATAATTACTAAAGACGAGGATCGAATATTTGCTTTCGCCCAATACTCGAATCCTATCATCTACGAACGGCCTAATCATTGTTTCTGTCGCCGTAAACGATTTTCCACACATTCACTTTAACATAGACATATTATAGCGAAGAAACACTTTCATAGATAGATAAATAGTCAAAACACACGAGTCACGATAATCATATGTCTTAAATACAAATTAACCTAGCGTTCATCTAATCCCAAATACATAGGGAATTTAGCTACTCATAATTGACGGAAAAACTACGAACGAAATAGAAAACAAGGAAGGAAGACTCGTGATCCTGAGACTGATGGATTTGGGATGATATCATAGAAAAGTGTTCGTCCCTCGTTCAATTCGGCCTAGGTTAAGCGTTGATCAGTCTCTTGCGCTCCTTGAGTGGAATTCACTATTCTTGGCGTCTCTCTCTATGCTTAGGTTTAAGTTGTGAAAGGTCTCCCCTCTTTTGAGTTGAAATTGGGCTCTTATACTGTCTTTCGCAAGCTTCATGGCCCGGGCATTGGGCCTTCGCGGTCGTGACAATCATCGCTTTGCTTCTCTTCACCCTCTGCCATGTGTCATCATGCATGGACCTTCACGGCCGTGAACGTCTTCATCTTAGCTCTCTGCCGCGGTTCACGGCCTGGTGCACTTACCTTCACGGCCGTGACTCTCTCTAAATTGACTTCACTTCACTCTCTGCTGGGATTCACGGCCTAGTGCTACGGCGTTCACTGCCGCGACGATAGCGGTCAGTCCTTCTTTGCTCACTACCTACGTTCACAGTTTATTGCATGATAACGGCCGTGAGTGTGAACTACTTCGTTCTCTGCTTGGATTCACGGCCTGGTGCACATGATTCACGGCCGTGAATCTATCCTGTCAGTATCCTAACTTGCTGGTTTCCCCGCGTTTTCGCTCATTTTCGCCCGAAAGTCGTCCTAAGGTCCTTCAATATCAAAATAAGTGTAAATAGAGCGAATAAGTGCATAAAATGATTACTAAAACTCTATTATAACCCATATAAATACTGCAATAAATGTATTGATATACGTTTATCAAAATCCCCTGTCATCAAACAG
Source organism: Craterostigma plantagineum (assembly GCA_027422505.1). NCBI lineage: Eukaryota > Viridiplantae > Streptophyta > Magnoliopsida > Lamiales > Linderniaceae > Craterostigma > Craterostigma plantagineum. The sequence goes on from JAPQWV010000712.1 coordinate 187,402, forward strand.
ATAGAGGAATTACGAGCTTCACTAGATAAAGAAATAGCGAATTTCGAAGCAGAAAAGATAAAATTCGTAAAGGAGTTGGAAAATTTAAAAGCTTCCTCCGTCTTCCAAACCATTTCTCACGTATCTCCCTCAAAAGATAATATCCTTATGAAAAGCGTGAAGAAAGCAAAATTGCCTTCCTCAAATCAAAAGCCAAAGAAGAATATTTCTAAGACTATCATTTCTAATTCTATTTCTACTACGTCTACAAGAAGCGTAGTAAAGGAGCATGAGAAAACGAAGGCGAGAGTGTATAGTTTAGAGGTAAAGAAGGAGCCTCTAGATGTCATTTTTCCAAATTTAACACATCCTTCTGTAAAAATAAAAGACACTCGTAGAAATAAAAGAGCCATTTCTTCGCTTAAAATTATTGCTTCTACATGCTCCCTTGAGCCTACTACTTTTAGAAGCACAAATTTCGAAATAGGCTCATCATCAAAAGTGGAAATTAATCATTCTATGTCAAATGCCACTAGGATGACTCGTAGGAAACAAGATCCAGCCATTAAGAAAGCATATGGCGTCATTCATTCACGTTCTCACCTAAGGTATCCCGTAAACATTCAATCCCCTAAACACCTTAGGAGACTATTTAGTGAAAAGATCTTTTCCATGATCAGGCCTACTAATGCATTTGCCCGCACTGAAATTCAACTTCCCTGCCAGGTTCAACCGAAATCGGTTCCTCAATCTCCTCTAGGAGGACGAAAGCCAAAAAGGCCAATGGAAAGGCAAAACCCAAATCAACTTCTTTAAAAATGGCTTGCGTAGCTAAAGCTCCTATTAGTGATAATTCAGGAATCAAATATGAACCAAAAATTAAATCTGCTAATCTGAGAGGACCCATTTTTAAGTGGGTACCTAAAGCTCTTTAAATCGTTTTTGAAAAATCTAGGACTTGGAGATATCATTTTGAAAAATCTGACTATTAAGGATGTCTCGTATGTCGAAGGCCTCCGTCACAACTTGTTCAGCATAGGCCAATTCTGCGACAAAGAATTCCAGGTGGTCTTTCTTGCTGATCGGTGCAGAAATTCGGACAGTCGTGACAAAGAACTCCTTCAAGGATTTCCTAAATCAAACTTATACACGATCAACTTGACATCCCTACGGCCTTTGATAGCTTTTTTGGTAATAAGTTTTCATTACCGCGTAAGCTTGACGTTTTACACTTTACACATATAAGTCGACCTCAAACAACTAGACCTATCTAGGCACTCAGATTTCGTATGAAATCTTGCATCATTCGCCTCGGTGTTGTAATCTTCAAACTCTGAATTTGGTTCGTCACTATCCCTTTAATCAGCCTTATCATTACCTCATCCACTCAATCTCCTTCTCCATGCTACCTCTTATTCCATCCATTCCATAAGCAGTAAATCAAGGTTGCAAGCACCATGATTTTCAACTTGCAAATCATGTTTTTCCTCTTGCTCGGTTGTTTCACGAAACGCTTAACTCCCCCAAACTCAATCGGAATGTGACATTGTATCCATACTTGAATTCCCTCCTTAACAGATCTACTGAGCTCGCATGACATGAATAAATGTTGGATAGGTTCCTCTTTTTTCCTACACAGTAGGCACTTCACATCCGGTACCACCATTCCCCACCTTACCAGCCGATCTCGAGTCTGAAGTTTCCCATGAAACAACAACCAGAGCACAAATGTGTGTTTCAAATGGAAGCAGCAAGCTCAAACTTCTCTGCCCTGCCTAAACAGCTCTTTTACCTTGTTTATCTTCCTCCATGTCCAACTACAATCAGTGGGAGTATGATAGGATCAGAAATTCTCTCCCCTCAAGTAGACTCCATTTAACCAGCGTATCCATAGACAATCCTTTTTCTGCGTATGTCCCACATCAACCTCCCAATACAAGCATAGTTCCAGTCACCACATTGCTTGATATTTAAACCCCCACTGCTCTTTCTTCGGCAAACCAAATCCCATGCCACCAAAGCTCTTTTGCTGCTCTTATCCGTTCTCCACCATAAGAAATCTCTACACCTCTGATCCACCAATTCAACCACACTTCTCGGGAGGACAAACATGGACCCCCAATAGCCATGCAGGTTGAGCAACACAGAATTTATAAGGCAGCATCTCCCCACATAAGAAAGATTCCTAGTTGTCCAACAATTGATCCTCTTCACCACTTTATCCACCAGTTCTTGGCAGTCCACCCTAGTCCATTTGGTTGGTGATATTGGGACCCCCAAATACCTCATAGGGAACCTCCCTTCAGCAAAGCCTGTTTGCTCAATCAGTTCCTGCCTGGTATTGTCATACACCCCAGCTATATATATATGTATGATTTGATGTTATTTGCTTCCAGTCCAGTTGTGTGGTAGAACTGGTGCAAACTGTCTCTAATCAGCCCCAAAGACGCCCTCTGAGCTTTGCAGAGAATGATGAGATCATCTGCAAAACAGAGGTTAACTATCCCAAACTACACAACGAGTGATGGCTAAAATCTCTCCTAGCAGCTGCAAGTCTGAGTTTCCTTGCCAAGTATTCCATACCCAAGACAAAGAGTAGAGGAGACATTTGATCTCCTTGTCTAATCCCTCTTGCCCCTTTGACGTTACCTTCCAACCCGCCATTAATGGAAATTGGTAAGACACCTTTGGGACACATTCCTCAATCCAATTAACCATCCGGACAGGAAAGTGCAGCTTCTGCAGTAGTGTTATTAGAACTCCACTGTATTATGTCATAAGCTTTCTTGAGATCAACTTTGAGCAAGCATCTAGGAGAGACCTTCCCTGTTCTGTATAACCTGAGCAATTCCTGAGTGAGTAGAATATTATGGGATTGACCTCCCTGGCACGAAAGATCCCTGGTTGTCTTGCACTAGCTGAGGTAATACTAGTCTTAGTCTGGAGCAAATGAGCTTGGAAATGCACTTATACACAGTGTTACAACATGAAGTAGGTCGATAATCCTTTGCATATGTAGGATGGTCAACGTTGGGGATCAAAGTGATGGTGGTTTTATTGAAGGTTTTCAGCAGTCTGCCCTTCTGGAAGTAGTTCTGAACCACGTGAGTCACATCCACCCCTACAACCAACCACGCTTTCTTATAGAATTCACTATTGTACCCATCCGGCCCGGGGGCTTTCTCACTATGAGTGGAGAACATGGCCTCTTTAATTTCCCCTCTACTGAAAGGCTTTTTCATTTCCATCTGCTCCTCTACTAATAGTATGTTTCCTTGGCTTATAACCTCATCTTCTAGTTCATGGGGGTGGTCCATCTTACTCCCCAGAATCCCTTCATAATAGGTAACCAAGTGCTCAACAATACCCTCTGGTTGCTCAATGACCTCCCCAGCCTCCGTATGGAAATAATCATGTTCCCGATCCTCCTTTGCTTCACCAAGGCATGAAAGAAACTTGTGTTCCTGTCCCCGTGTTGTAACCAGTTAGTTTTTGCCCTCTGTGCCAGGTACTTAGTTGCTGCCTTACTCAAGAATTCCAATGACATTGCCTTGTCCTTTTCTGCCTGAATCAGCTCTCTATTTAGTGGATCTCCATGAAGTAGCTCCTGTGCTGCTTGCAATTGTATTCTGCTTCTCTCCATAGAGTTTATGATGTCAGGGAATCTTGTTCGATTGAGTTCAGATAGGGAGACCTTTAAAATCCTCAATTTATTGATCAAATTCCACTCAAAACCACCTACTTCTCTTTCCATCTGACATTCCCTCAATTTATTTTGGAATTTGAAACTCCTTTTATTAGGCCATTGAGTCCCTAACTTCCTGATTAATATAGGGGTGTGATCAGAAATACCTTCCTCTAGTGGACCAATGCAAACACAAACTATCAACGAATGCAAGTATGTGCTGGTTATAGTGGACGATTTGTCTTGCTACACGTGGACGAAGTTCCTCCGAACAAAGGATGAGACAGTGGACTTGATCACAAATTCTGTAAATACGACTCAGAATCTACTGCAGTAGACTATCAAAGTTATTCGCATTGACAATGGAACTTAGTTCAGGAATAAGTTTCTTAGTGACTTTTATCAGAAACTTGGGATTAGTCAGCAATTCTCGGCCATGAAGACGCCTCAACAGAATGGGTTCATCGAGAGGAAGAACTGAACTCTAGTGGAAGCCACGCGCACAATGTTGATACACTCCTCCTCCCACACTTTCTTTGGGCTGAAGCACTAAATACCGACTGTTTCACTCAAAACATGATGGTTGTTCACAAACACTTTGATAAGACTCCGTACGACATTATTAACAAGTGCATACCCAACATCTTCTTTTTTTAAGGTCTTTGGGTGCAAGTACTTTGTGGCGAACGATAGAGAGCAACGTGCTAAGTTCGACCCTAAAGCATTCGAAGCCACATTCATCGGGTATTCTTCAACCTCTAAGGCGTATGGAGTATACATCCAGTCCAATCGATCAATTAATGAAAGCTACAATGTCACTTTCGAAGAAGTGGCGGAAATGGCTCCTGAGAACATCAGTTCAGGACCCGTGCCTAACAGGATGGCTTCTGAACACGACAGTTCAGAAACCGTGCTTACTGATGTGTTGGCACAGAACCAACAGAGACCGGCAATAACCCAAGACTCATCGTTAGAAGAAGCTATGCGGATTGCTCTAGAAGAATTGGACTCGTTCTTCGAGCATCTATATCGGCCGAACAACTCCATAAATACACCTACGGTGGAACCCCCACTAGACGAAGCCAATATACCGAGTACTTCAAATGTCCCCACCTCACCCAATTCAGAATCACCACAGAGTACTGCGAATCCAACGGAGTTTGTTGAGGAAATATCATCAGAGCCGTTCAATTCAAGTGCAAAAATGGAATTACCTCAACAACTGAACAGACTCAGATCTTTGGAATCCTCGCTCCACAAATGGCTGATGCCTCAGACTCAGTCTTGCCTCATGAGCGTTAGTGGACTCGAGCACATCCAGTCATTAGATCATTGGTTATTTTTCCACTGGAGTACGGACGAGAAATTAGAGTGGTCATTTCAGCTGCTTCTGAAGCCAAAATAAGCCAACGAAGGTAGCAGACGCACTTAAGAACACGGATTGGGTTATAGCAATGCAAGATGAAATCAACAAATTTGAATGTCTCCAAGTGTGTATATTAGTACCCTGAGAAAACCATTATAGAGACGAAATGGGTTTTCAAGAACAAGAAAAACAAAGATGGAGAAATAATCAGGAATAAAGCAGGACTTGTTGCTAAGGGATACAACCAAGACGAATGCATTGATTACGACGAGACGTATGCTCCTGTTGCGTGAATCGAAGCCCTCAGACTATTCCTGGCCTACGCGGCTCATAAGGACTTCAAAGTCTACCAAATGAACGTCAAAACCGCCTTTCTCAACGGCGTGTTAAAAAAAAGTCTACGTCGCTCAGCCAGAAGGCTTCGTCGACCAAGAAGATCCTGATTATGTCTATCGGTTGGATAAAGCTCTCTACAGACTAAAACAAGGCCCACGTGCATGGTATGGCGTCCTGAGCCAATTCCTCGTGAAGTCTGGATTTATCCGAGAAACCATCGATACGACTCTCTTCATCAAATGGCAAGACAATGATATGATTGTCGTCTAAGTTTAACAACGACATCATCTTCGGATCTTCAAATCCCCGGCTATGAGAGAAATTCGGAGATCTCATGAAGACCAAATTTAAAATGAGCCACATGGGAGAGATGCAGTTCTTCCTAGGAATTCAGGTCAGGCGGCTCGACGACAGAATTTTCATATGTGAGACGAAGTACATCAAGGATATCTTGAAGAAATTCCATCAAGATCGAAGCAAGCCTCTCAGCACTCCCATGGCAACGAGTTGTAAGTTGGATGCTGATCCTTCAGGCCAAGCAGTCGACATTACACTCTACCATAGCATCATTTGATCTCTACTCTATCTCACTTCGAGTCGGCCAGACATCATGTTTGCCACTTGTCTCTGCGCCCGTTTCCAAGCCGATCCTAAGGAATCCCACATGCTAGCGGTCAAGCGTATCCTTCGCTACCTTAAGGGCGCTTCTACCTTAGGACTTCGGTATCCTAAAGGTACAAATTTCAAACTTATCGGCTACACTGACGCTGATTATGAAGGTAGCCGTATGGTCAGAAAAAGCACGTCAGGCGGCGCTCAAGTTTTAGGCGAAAAACTGGTCTGCTGGTCATCCAAAAAGCATAACTGCGTGTCAACATCGATGGCTGAGGTAGAATACGTCGTGGCCGCCAGCTGTTGCTCGCAAATGTTGTGGATGAGGACTCTGCTTCACTATTATGGGACAATGTAAAATATACCCATATATAGTGATAGTCAGAGTGCAATCGCCATAACGTGCAATCCTGTTCCATTCACGCACAAAACACAGATATACGATATCATTTTACGAAGATCTTGTCCAAAAAGGCACGATAGATATGCATTTCGTGAACACGGAGTATCAGCTAGCCGACATTTTCACCATGGCATTGGATGAAAAACGATTCCAATTTCTTGTCGGAAAATTAGGCATGTTGAACCTCACGTGATGTGTGCTTTAGTTGATCTTATGTGCTTGCTCTATTCTATGCGTTTTTTGAACTTCACTGCTATATTCTGCGTGACATATAACGAAAACAATAATAATAATAAATAATAAAATAGAAATCTAAAACTATTATACATATACAAATAATATTAGGGGAATTGACAATATCTTTACGATGCTTAGATCTCATCACAAATAAATTTTACCTGATATGTGACTGATAATTGCTTAATTTTGTCAGTCAAGTTGCACTCATGTGTCTAAAGGTCATCAGTTTGCTCCACTGGACACAAAGACACTTTACATAAGTGAGGCTTTGAGCCTATTATTTTCTTTCTAAGGATTTATCGTTGACTGAGTCACGCAACAATTGCTTGTCTTAAATAGTAATTCTTCGCCTCATACTCGCCTTGCGCTAGGTCGTTAGGAAAATGATTAGGGCACTTAGGAAATTCCTCACTCGGCCAAATAGAAAAATCTAAATCCTTCATCATAGCCTCTAGTTATCCATTTTGAGCCTTCTTTGATTCCTTTTCTTCAGAAACCCGTTCAAGCCTTCAACTGAATTCGAAAATTCTTCGGAGGGATATTCAAACGATAGAAGGAGGGGGAGAATAAGACGGTAAAAGAAAAAGATGACAAAAGAAGGTGGAAAACGCACACGTGGAATGCTCAACGCATAAAAAGCAGTCCAAAAAAATCGCCCTCCCAATTATCAAAATCTTTCACAAATCATAAGAATAAGTGCATGGATCTTGCTGTGAACTTCTCCTTCGATATTCTCGTAAACTCGTCAGAACGGCTGGAAAAAGGAGCACCATGAAGGGAACTTGTCCAGCGATAATCCGGTCTTATATCGGGGAACGAGAAGAGGAGCAGGGCCTTGGGTTCGAATTCCACAACTGTAAACTTCCCCAAATTGATAATCTCTTAAACCTCTCTAGGGATTAAGATAAGAGGAGCATGGTATCGGCCCGAGAACCAACAAGAAGAACTTCGCCTTAGATAATCTCTCAGCCTCATAGAGAAGCGGAGCTTTATCTTGAGCAACTGTAGAAAATACGAAAAAAAGTAAAAGGATGAAAAGATGGAAAAGAAAAATTAATAGAAATGGCGGTGAAAGAAATGACGAAAAAGATGAAGATATGAAGTCCACAATTCCCAAATATTCCTTCCCTTCTAAGTCAGTGCCTAAATCAAAACCCTTCAAAAGTCCCTTTGATTCTAAGACGACGGTCTTTTGGTTAGGTGAAATGATTAAAAGTGCCTCGATCACAGGTAAATTGACATAATATTGCCTGCGCTAGAGCGAATCTAGTGAGAGTTGTCGAAATGGACATTTCTATGAACTTAGGGCTATAGTTTGACGACATGACTCGACGGCATATGATCTTGTCATGTGTCTTGTGAAATTTTAGGAGTGATATTGATCGTAGCAAAATAATCTGAGCCCATACTATTAATAATTCTAGTATACGCATACACATATATGTAAGAAAATAAAAAAAATATAATAAAAGAAAACAACAAATATATAATAATAATAATGGTATCTTTTGTTATTTTTTCTTTCTTTCTTATTTTGTTTATATTTTTTATTATTAGACAGTAAGAATTCGCACATTTTAACATGTGATGTGGACCGCCTAAAATGACCTCCTGCAACGGCTTCTTGGCACGTGTCCTTCGACCTCCGTCGATCTCCTCCGTCAAGCCTATCACTCAAAACTCAGAAACACGTCAGAAGGGGGCTGGGGTTGGTGCCCCTCCAATGCTTAAGTCAGAAAACGGGTGAAGGTAGGTGCGTTAGGCTCTTAATCAGTTTTAGTCTATCAAAAGCGTACCAGGGAAATGATCTAACCGTGGCAATTTATACCAACCTCACTTCGTCTTGCCTTGACCCAATCTTTCACCCTAGCTCGCGTTTCTCGTGAACCTCGTGTGAGGAAACGTGACCCTTCCCACGATCCCACGATCTCCTCTCCCCTTCTTTCCTTCCGTTTTCCTTATGACTCCTTCTACGCATTATGAACCCACTCTGGTCGGGCTCTCACCCTTTCTCACTGAGTTTTTACTCTACTCTGTCTCCTCTTCCTTGTTCTTCTATTCTCGGGCGACTTGTTCTCAGGCGGTTTGTTCTCGGGCAATTTGTCTTCGGGCTGTTTCCCCTCAGGTGGTTTGTGTTCGGGCGGTTTCCCTTCAGGCGGTTTGTCTTCGGGCGGTTTCCCCTCAGATGGCTCATGGCGTCCCCTCCTTGCCCCTGCGTCGCCCCGATTGGATTTCGGTTTCCTTCTCGGGGAGGATCCAGCCTCACTTCCTTAGTCCTTCCTCTGTTCGGGCTTCTCATAGCTCTCTGGGCTTTTCGCCCTAAGCTATCTTACCTTTCCTCTTTGGCGAAGGTCACTCGGGTATTTTGTCCCTTTTTGTGCTCGCCTCCCTCGATCAGACTGTTCACCTTCTGACCTCCTCCCTTCTTGTCGTGGAATCCTCCCCCTCGGGCTTTCTACTCGCTACTTGGGGACCCCTTCTCGCGCCTACTTCTATTTCTCGACCTCGCTCTCGAAAGTATTCCCTTCATCCGCTAACGTTTCTTCGCACGCCAATTACTCACGGGTTATTTGACAGGTAATGTTATTTTACCGTTAGCTAGAAATCCCGAGGGTAACAATAGTCCCCCAACTAAAATAGTCCAAAAACAGTGTAACGATTATTTGGGCATTAGCTATCGGTAAAATAATTGGTTATACTACCCTCTGACCCTTCTCGGCGGGTCCTCTCATGTTCCCTTATGCCTTTCCTCTCGTTCCTCGGGCGATCTATACTCTCGTTTTTCGTCCCTCGCGTCGATCCTTCCTTCACGTCCCAATTTTCTTTGGGCGGGAGAATTGCCGCCCTATCAAGTTATGGCTGGACAGGCACGTGTCGCCCACAGCGGGACTTAACGTCCCATCTTCCTTTCCTCCCTCTCTCTCTCTTTTTTTCCTTTTCGCCCTTTCTTTTTCTTATTCTTATTTCTCGCCCCCTTTCCCCTTCTCATAAGGTTTTTTATCCTCACTTTTCCCATTTTTCATCTTCTCTCACTCTCACTCTTTTCTCTCCCAAGAACCTCCATCAACACGACGGTTACTCCTCGGATCGGCGCTTCGTCCTTCGTTTCTCCGATCGTCTAACTCATCATCATCTTTGGTAAGTCGCTCATTTCTCTCTCGTATCTTTCTACTTATTTCGGTTTTGGTATCTGCATTTCGGGTTATGTGACCATCATCATTGGCGATGTTCCCAGTTTCTCCTGTATCTTGTTCGTTTCTTGCTTTCACCTATGTTTACTTTGTAGTTCTTTTTAGGCTTACGCGCCCTTTTATTATGAGTTACGCCGTGAATTCGTCTTCTCCGAATTGACTGATTTCCTCTTCGACCTTAGGGTGTCCAGAATCTCCTTCTCCTTCATTTTTCACTTCATTTCTCAGCCCACTGAGACCCCGAATCTCTCGTCGAGTAAGAAAAAGTTGAGCAAGTACCCGAAGATGTCCATGAGGTTACAGTTCGAGAAGAGGAAGAGGTTCCCTATCAGGAAGGAGAGGAGTTGGCACACCCGGTCGAGTCGGTAGCGACTGGGGTGGCAAAATGACGATGGAGTCCAATCAGGCCGGATCGGCCGCTCCTCCACCCTGAAGATTTTTATTTTTTTAAGAACTGAGAAACGTAATTTCTTACATTTATAGTTGTTAAATTTAGGTTGTTTGCATGATAAGTAAAGTCGTTTTGATAATTTTTAAGGGCTGTATTTTTTATTCACTTCACATCCGGTACCACCATTACCCACCTTACCAGCCGATCTCGAGTCTGAAGTTTCCCATGAAACAACAACCAGAGCACAAATGTGTGTTTAGGAACAGAGCATCTGTTCCAAATGGCAGCAGCAAGCTCAAAACTTCTCTGCCCTGTTTTGATCCATCCAGTCATATGCTGATGTGATGGTGTATTTCTCATTTGCAGTAGCAGTCCATCTCCCTTGTGCAAAGCCCTGCCTAAATAGCTCTTGTACCTTGTTTATCTTCCTCCATGTCCAACTACAATCAGTGGGAGTATGATAGGATCAGAAATTCTCTCCCCTCAAGTAGACTCCATTCAACCAGCGTATCCATAGACAATCTTTTTTTTCCGCGCTATGTCCCACATCAACCTCCCAATACAAGCATAGTTCCAGTCACCACATTTCTTGATATTTAAACCCCCACTGCTCTTTCTTCGGCAAACCAAATCCCATGCCACCAAAGCTCTTTTGCTGCTCTTATCCGTTCTCCCCCATAAGAAATATCTACACCTCTGATCCACCAATTTAACCACACTTCTCGGGAGGACAAACATGGACCCCCAATAGCCATGCAGGTTGAGCAACACAGAATTTATAAGGCAACATCTCCCCACATAAGAAAGATTCCTAGTTGTCCAACAATTGATCCTCTTCACCACTTTATCCACCAGTTCTTGGCAGTCCACCCTAGTCCATTTGGTTGGTGATATTGGGACCCCCAAATACCTCATAGGGAACCTCCCTTCAGCAAAGCCTGTTTGCTCAATCAGTTCCTGCCTGGTATTGTCATACACCCCAGCTATATATATGTATGATTTGATGTTATTTGCTTCCAGTCCAGTTGTGTGGTAGAACTGGTGCAAACTGTCTCTAATCAGCCCCAAAGACTCCCTCTGAGCTTTGCAGAGAATGATGAGATCATCTGCAAAATAGAGGTTAACTATCCCAAACTATTTACACAACGGGTGATGGCTGAAATCTCTCCTAGCAGCTGCAAGTCTGAGTTTCCTTGTCAAGTATTCCGTAACCAAGACAAAGAGTACAGGAGACATTTGATCTCCTTGTCTAATCCCTCTTGCCCCTTTGATGTTACCTTCCAACCCGCCATTAATGGAAATTGGTAAGACACCTTTGGACACATTCCTCAATCCAATTAACCATTCGGACAGGAAAGTGCAGCTTCTGCAGTAGTGTTATCAAAAAACTCCACTCTATCATGTCATAAGCTTTCTTGAGATCAACTTTGAGCAAGCATCTAGGAGAGACCTTCCCTTTTCTGTATAACCTGAGCAATTCCTGAGTGAGTAGAATATTATGAGATTGACCTCCCTGGCACGAAAGATCCCTGGTTGTCTTGCACTAGCCGAGGTAATACTAGTCTTAGTCTGGAGCAAATGAGCTTGGAAATGCACTTATACACAGTGTTACAACATGAAATAGGTCGATAATCCTTTGCATATGTAGGATGGTCAACCTTGGGGATCAAAGTGATGGTGGTTTTATTGAAGGTTTTCAGCAGTCTGCCTTTCTGGAAGAAGTTCTGAACCACGTGAGTCACATCCACCCCTACAACCAACCACGCTTTCTAGAATTCACTATTGTACCCATCCGGCCCGGGGGCTTTCTCACTATGAATGGAGAACATGGCCTCTTTAATTTCCTCTCTACTGAAAGGCTTTATCATTTCCATCTGCTCCTCTACTAATAGTATGTTACCTTGGCTTATAACCTCATCTTCTATTTCATGGGGGTGGTCCATCTTACTCCCCAGAATCCCTTCATAATAGGTAACCAAGTGCTCAACAATACCCTCTGGTTGCTCATTGACCTCCCCAGCCTCCGTATAAATGGAAATGATCATGTTTCTGATCCTCCTTTGCTTCACCAAGGCATGAAAGAAACTTGTGTTCCTATCCCCGTGTTGTAACCAGTTAGTTTTTGCCCTCTGCGCCAAGTATTTAGTTGCAGCCTTACTCAAGAATTTAAATGCCATTGCCTTGTCCTTTTCTGCCTGAATCAGCTCTCTATTTAGTGGATCTCCATGAAGTAGCTCCTGAGCTGCTTGCACTTGTATTCTGCTTCTCTCCATAGAGTTTATGATGTCAGGGAATCTTGTTCGATTGAGTTCAGAGAGGGAGACCTTTAAAATCCTCAATTTATTGATCAAATTGCACTCAGAACCACCTACGTACTTCTCTTTCCATCTGTCACCTACCAGCTGTAGGAAATGGGGTGCCCACATATTTTGGAATTTGAAACTCCTTTTATTAGGCCATTGAGTCCCTAACTTCCTGATTACTATAGGGGTGTGATCAGAAATACCTTCCCCTAGTGGACCAATGCAAACACAAACTACCAACGAATGCAAGTATGTGCTGGTTATAGTGGACGATTTGTCTTGCTACACGTGGACGAAGTTCCTCCGAACAAAGGATGAGACAGTGGACTTGATCGCAAATTCTGTAAATACGACTCAGAATCTACTGCAGTGGACTATCAAAGTTATTCGCATTGACAATGGAACTTAGTTCAAGAATAAGTTTCTTAGTGACTTTTATCAGAAACTTGGGATAAGTCAGCAATTCTCGGCCGTGAAGACGCCTCAACAGAATAGGGTCATCGAGAGGAAGAACCGAACACTAGTGGAAGCCACGCGCACAACGTTGATTCACTCCGCCTCCCACACTTTCTTTGGCTGAAGCACTAAATACCGACTGTTTCACTCAGAATATGATGGTTGTTCACAAACGCTTTGATAAGACTCCGTACGACATTATTAACAAGTGCATACCCAACATCTCCTTCTTTAAGGTCTTTGGGTGCAAGTGCTTTGTGGCGAAAAATAGAGAGCAACGTGCTAAGTTCGACCCTAAAGCATTCGAAGCCACATTCGTCGGGTATTCTTCAACCTCTAAGGCGTATGGAGTATACATCAAGTCCAATCGATCAATTAAGGAAAGCTACAATGTCACTTTCGAAGAGGTGGTGGAAATGGCTCCTGATACATCAGTTCAGGACCCGTGCCTAACAGGATGGCTTCTGAACACGACAGTTCAGAAACCGTGCTGATGTGTTGGCACAGAACCAACAGAGACCGGCAATAACTCAAGACTCATCGTTAGAAGAAGCTGTGCGGATTGCTAAGACTTGGACTCGCTCTTCGAGCATCTATATCGGCCGAACAACTCCATAAATACACCTAGGGTGGAACCCCCACTAGACGAAGCCAATATACCGAGTACTTCAAATGTCCCCACCTCACCCGATTCAGAATCACCACAGAGTACTGCGAATCCAATGGTGTTTGTCAAGGAAATATCATTAGAGCCGCTCAATTCAAGTGCAAAATGGAATTGCCTCAACCAACTGAATAGACTCAGATCTTTAGAAGCCTCGCTCCACAAATGGCTGATGCCACAGACTCAGTCTTGCCTCATGAGCGTAAATGGACTCGAGCACATCCAGTCATCAGATCATTGGTTATTTTTCCACTGGAGTACGGACGAGAAATTAGAGTGGTCATTTCAGCTGCTTCTGAAGCCAAAATGAGCCAACGAAGGTAGCAGACGCACTTAAGAACACGGATTGGGTTATAGCAATGCAAGATGAAATCAACAAATTTGAATGTCTCCAAGTGTGGATATTAGTACCCTGAGAAAACCATTATAGAGACGAAATGGGTTTTCAAGAACAAGAAAAACGGAGATGGAGAAATAATCAGGAATAAAGCAGGACTTGTTGCTAAGGGATACAACCAAGACGAATGCATTGATTACGACGAGACGTATGCTCCTGTTGCGTGAATCGAAGCCATCAGACTATTCTTGGCCTACGCGGCTCATAAGGACTTCAAAGTCTACCAAATAAACGTCAACCGCCTTTCTCAACGGCATGTTAAAAAAAAGTCTACGTCGCTCAGCCAGAAGGCTTCGTCGACCAAGATGATCCTGATTATGTCTATCGGTTGGATAAAGCTCTCTACGGACTAAAACAAGGCCCACGTGCATGATATGGCATCCTGAGCGAATTCCTCGTGAAGTCTGGATTTATCCGAGAAACCATCGTACGACTCTCTTCATCAAATGGCAAGACAATTATATGATGGTCGTCCAAGTTTAACAACGACATCATCTTCGGATCTTCAAATCCCCGGCTATGAGAGAAATTTGGAGATCTCATGAAGACCAAATTTAAAATGAGCCATATGGGAGGATGCAGTTCTTCCTAGGACTTCATGTCAGGCAGCTCGACGACGGAATTTTCATAAGTGAGATGAAGTACATCAAGGATATCTTGAAGAAATTCCATCAAGATCGGAGCAAGCCTCTCAGCACTCCCATGGCAACGAGTTGTAAGTTGGATGCTGATCCTTCAGGCCAAGCAGTCGACATTACACTCTACCGTAGCATCATTTGATCTCTACTCTATCTCACTTCGAGTAGGCCAGACATCATGTTTGCCACTTGTCTCTGCGCCCGTTTCCAAGCCGATCCCAAGGAATCCCACATGCTAGCGGTCAAGCGTATCCTTCGCTACCTTAAGGGCGCGTCTACCTTAGGACTTCGGTATCCTAAAGGTACGAATTTCAAACTTATCGGCTACACTGACGCTGATTATGCAGGTAGCCGTATGGTCAGAAAAAGCATGTCAGGCGGCGCTCAAGTTTTAGGCGAAAAACTGGTATGCTGGTCATCCAAAAAGCATAACTGCGTGTCAACATCGATGGTTGAGGTAGAATACGTCGTGGCCGCCAGCTCTTGCTCGCAAATATTGTGGATGAGGACTCTGCTTCACTATTATGGGTACAATTTCAATAATATACCCATATATATTGATAGTCAAAGTGCAATCGCCATAACGTGCAATCCTGTTCACCGTTCACGCACAAAACACATAGATATATGATATCATTTTACGAAGATCACGTACAAAAAAGGCACGATAGATATGTATTTCGTGAACACGGAGTATCAGCTAGCCGACATTTTCACCAAGGCATTGGATGAAAAACGATTCCAATTTCTTGTCGGAAAATTAGGCATGTTGAACCTCACGTGATGTGTGCTTTAGTTGATCTTATGTGCTTGCTCTATTCTATGTGTTTTCTGAACTTCACTGCTATATTCTGCGTGACATATAACGAAAACAATAATAATAATAAATAATAAAATAGAAATCTAAAAATATTATACATATACATATAATATTAGGGGAATTGACGATATCTTTACGATGCTTAGATCTCATCACAAATAAATTTTACCTGATATGTGACTGATAATTGCTTAATTTTGTCAGTCAAGTTGCACTCATGTGTCTAAAGGTCATCAGTTTGCTCCACTAGACACAAAGACACTTTACATAAGTGAGGATTTGAGCCTATTATTTTCTTTCTAAGGATTTATCATTGACTGAGTCACGCGAAAATTGCTTGTCTTAACTAGTAACTCTTCGCCTCATACTCGCCTTGCGCTAGGCCGTTAGGAAAATGATTAGGGCACTAGGAATTTCCTCACTCGGCCAAATAGAAAAATCTCAATCCTTCATCATAGCCTCTAGTCATCCATTTTGAGCCTTCTTCGATTCCTTTTCTTCATTTGAAACCCCTTCAAGCCTTCAACTGAATTCCAAAATTATTCGGAGGGATATTCAAACGATAGAAGGAGGGGGAGAATAAGACGAAAAAAAAAAGATGACAAAAGAAGGTGGAAAACGCACACGTGGAATGCTCAACGCATAAAAAGCAGTCCAAAAAAATATGACCTCCCAATTATCAAAATCTTTCACAAATCATAAGAATAAGTGCATGGATCTTGCTGTGAACTTCTCCTTCGATATTCTCTTAAACTCGTCAGAATGGCTGGAAAAAGGAGCACCATGAAGTGAACTTGTCCAATGATAATCCGGTCTTATATCGGGGAATGAGAAGAGGAGCAGGGCCTTGGGTTCGAATTCCACAACTGTAAACTTCTCCAAATTGATAATCTCTTAAACCTCTCTAGGGATTAAGATAAGAGGAGAATGGTATCGGCCCGAGAACCAACAAGAAGAACTTCGCCTTAGATAATCTCTCATCCTCATAGAGAAGCGAAGCTTTATCTTGAGCAAATGTAGAAAATACGAAAAAAAAGTAAAAAGATGAAAATATGGAAAAGAAAAATTAATAGAAATGGCGGTGAAAGAAATGACGAAGAAGATGAAGATATGAAGTCCACAATTCCCAAATATTCCTTCCCTTCTAAGTCAGAGCCTAAATCCAAACCCTTCAAAAGTCCCCTTGATTCTAAAACGACGGTCTTTCGGTTAGTGAAATGATTAAAAGTGCCTCGATCACAGGTAAATTGACATAATATTGCCTGCGCTAGAGCGAATCTAGTGAGAGTTGTCGAATGGACCTTTCTATGAACTTAGGGCTAGAGTTTGACGACATGACTCGACGGCATATGATCTTGTCATGTGTCTTGTGAAATTTTAGAAGTGATATTGATCGAAGCAAAATAATCTGACCCCATACTATTAATAATTCTAGTATACGCATATACATATATATAAGAAAATAAAAAATATATAATAAAATAAAACAACAAATATATAATAATAATAATAATAATAATAATAATAATAATGGTATCTTTCGTTATTTTTTTCTTTCTTTCTATTTTGCTTATATTTTTTATTATTAGACAGTAAGAATTCGCACATTTTAACATGTGATGTGGACCGCGTAAAATGACCTCCTGCAACGGCTTCTTGGCGCGTGTTCTTCGACCTCCGTCGATCTCCTCCGTCAAGCCTATCACTCAAAACTCAAAAACACGTCAGAAGGGGGCCAGGGTTGGTGCCCTCCAATGCTTGAGTCAGAAAACGGGTGAAGGTAGGTGTGTTAGGCTCTTAAATCAGTTTTAGTCTATCAAAAGCGTACCTGGGAAATGATCTAACCGTGGCAATTTATACCAACCTCACTTCGTCTTGCCTTGACCCAATCTTTCACCCTGGCCCGTGTTTCTCGTGAACCTCGTGTGAGGAAACGTGACCCTTCCCACGATCCCACGATCTCCTCTCCCCTTCTTTCCTTCCGTTTTCCTTATGACTCCTTCTACGCATTATGAACCCACTCTGGTCGGGCTCTCACCCTTTCTCATAGAGTTTTTACTCTACTCTGTCTCCTCTTCCTTGTTCTTCTATTCTCGGGCGACTTGTTCTCAGGCAGTTTGTTCTCGGGCGATTTGTCTTCGGGCTGTTTCCCCTCAGGTGGCTTGTGTTCGGGCGGTTTCCATTCAGGCGGTTTGACTTCGGGCGGTTTCCCCTCAGGTGGCTCATGGCGTCCCCTCCCTGCCCTGCGTCGCACCGATTGGATTTCGGTTTCCTTCTCGGGGAGGATCCAGCCTCACTTCCTTAGTCCTTCCTCTGTTCGGGCTACTCATAGCTCTCTGGGGTTTTGGCCCTGAGCTATCTTACCTTTCCTCTTAGGCGAAGGTCACTCGGGTATTTTGTCCCTTTTTGTGCTCGCCTCCCTCGATCAGACTGTTCACCTTCTGACCTCCTCCCTTCTTCTCGTGGAATCCTCCCCCTCGGGCTTTCTACCCCCTACTTGGGGACCCCTTCTCGCGCCTACTTCTATTTCGCGAGCTCGCCCTCGAAAGTATTCCCTTCATCCGCTAACGTTTCTTCGCGCGCCAATTACTCACGGATTATTTGACATTTAATGTTATTTTACCGTTAGCTAAAAATCCCGAGGGTAACAATAGTCCCCTCATAAAATAGTCCAAAAAGTGTGTAACGATTATTTGGGCATTAGCTATCGGTAAAATAATTGGTTATACCTTTCTGGCGGGTCCTCTCAGGTTCCCTTATGCCTTTCCTCTCGTTCCTCGGGCGATCTATACTCTCGTTTTTCGTCCCTCGCGTCGATCCTTCCTGAAAACACGTCCCAATTTTCTTTGGGTGGGAGAATTGCCGCCCTATCAAATTATGGCTGGACAGGCACGTGTCGCCCACAGCGGGACTTAACGTCCCATCTTCCTTTCCTTCCTCTCCCTCTCTTTTTTCCTTTTCCCCCTATCTTTTTCTTATTCTTATTTCTCGCCCCCTTTCCCCTTCTCATAAGGTTTTTTGTCCTCACTTTTCCCATTTCATTCTTTGTTAGGTCCTCAGATTAACAACTCTACGATCCTAGGCTTGAAACCATAGCAATTCGATCGTTTAGATGATCAATTGAATTCGATCGAAAAGCTCAAAGTAAGAACACGAGAGAGAATTCAATTAGAGTGAGAAAGTTACTGTTGTTTCTCTCTCTAGAATTCGATTTGCAAGCCCTTCGGATCAATTCTCTAAACTTTCTCTATTCAGCTCAATTCATTTACAAGTATTTATACCAACAATCTTGGTATAAATATCTTACTAGTCCTTAATCTAAAGACTAATATAAGTAAAGCCCCTAATTACAAGGACAACTAATGAAATCAAGCACAATTACAAATGATATTGTACATTCTCCCCCTTTGTGCTTGATTGCGTCTCCGCGCTGTTCGTCCTTGTCGGGCATAGTACGATCTGCGCAAGCCAGCGCATGCTCGTAGTCCCTAACGGTCTCCCTGAGCTTCAAGCGCTCCACGATGTCATCCAACAACTCCAACAGGAGCGGCTGTTCTCTCACAAACCGGTGGATCCTCAGCATCGTGTCTCTATTTATCTCTTCCAACCTCTGTTCGATATTTCGCCTGACGATCTTAAGGGTTCCGTCGCAAAACTTGTGAATTTCTGTCTTCAGCATCATCCTGGTCTTCTTGGCAATTGGATTGTTGTAGGTGATGCCGGTGACAGAGCTGATGTGTATGTGATTGCTTGGAAGTCTCTCGATCTCAGGTCCTTTGAGGAGTGGTTCGGCCATGTTGACCTTCTTCATATTGCTCTCAAGCGCCATTTGAAGGTCGTGAGCGGCGAAGTACTTGACTTGTCGCATCATGAACCGGTAGAGCCCTTCGAGGCCTTCTTTCTTGATAAAGCCCTGAGGACCTTTGTACTTCTCCACGTATAGCTGATAAAGACGGTAGACTTCATCGGCGGGGAGGTACGGCAGGTCGCTCTTGCTCAGTTCCTCTCGGGTCCTGTCCACTCGTTCGATGATGTAGTGAGGTGTTGGAAGTCCTCCTTTGGCACAATAGACACTGAGGAGTTGGCAAATTGGGTAGAGTTCCCTGAAGTGACTCTTCAGTCGATTCTTCGGGATCCCCAGCCTCACGTCCGGTCCTAGTTGGGTCAGCATCCACAGATATGTCATTCTCTTCTGCTGATCCCAGTGAGAGATCCCTCTCAGCTCGAACTCACCCGGCTTCTTAATTCGATCCGGTGACCTCCAAATATTTTCCTGACTTCTTCAAGGAAAGGTATCTCTATGTGGATGTTCTCCCACGGCGTGTCGATCCGAACGGTCCCTGGCATCTATCTTGTAGGGGAGGCCGCTCGCAGTGCTATCAACTCCGGTAGCCTTGGGATTTCATTTTGATAGTCTACACCTTCTTGAAGTTCGTCGTCTTCAATGATCACGAGATCCACGGATGCTTGTTGTAAGAGGTGGCGTACGTCCTGAAGCCGTTGTCTTTGATGCTCCTCGGGCATAGAATGGGTCATCCACTGGCCTTCAAAAATGTTGGCTAATACTTCGTGTGGATTGACGCCGTGTCCAGAGGGTCCCGGTTGGTCTGGAGCGACGGAGGGAGTAGCTTGGGTAGCGGCCAGAGCTACAAGCATTGCAGCGCTTGCTTCTTCTTCCGGAAGCAAGGGGCTTGAGTAGATCGGCGGTGTGGACGGAGGCGTCCTGAGGTGAAAGGTTGGTGGGTCGATATGTGGTAGAGTGGCTGTGCGGTGCGCGGGTGGTTTGGGTTTCACCAGCTCCAGCGCTTGTCCGCGTAGCGCCCGAGCCTTGTCCTTGGTCGGTTGTAGATGTCCTCGGCCTCTTCTCCCCCTCATGATGGTCCTGATCGTCAGGATCGTCATGTCTGTGCCGGGAGTGGGAGCTTTGGCCTCGACAGGTGTCAGTCGGTGGCTCAGGATGATCCACTAATCGCCGATAGAGGGATTCTTCTTGAGGCGATCGGATGGACAGGCCTATCAAACGGGCGAGGAGAATGTCGTGGAGCTCGGTGATGGGGATGGTGTATGGGTTGATGAGGATGGAGGAAGTGGCTAGAGGGTCAATGGGCGTGGGTTGTGGAGGTGTGGGGTGGGTTTGTGACAAGGGCCTTCAGAGGCAGGTGCTTTCCCAGTATCTCTTCGGGATGCCTCGAGAGCTTGAAGTACTCTCTCCGTGATCTTGTCTTCCATAGACTGTACAGCGGCAGAGAAAGCGGCCTACAACTGCTCGTTCGTCACAAAGGGTGTGGACGCCTCCATGGATGGACCAGGACGACTGATGTCGCCTGTTATCAACCCTTGAGTAGACACCGACTCTGTGGGTTGGCTCACAGTCACTTGAGGTTGTGACTGTATGAGACTTCCACCCAATCCTCGAGTCGAATCCAAGGGATTCGCCTCTATGGGTGTTAAGGCAGGCTCAGATTGCGCCTGCCAACCAGACACCACGTGAGTTGGTTGCGGCTCAAGATTGAGCGAAGAAGTGCCAACAACAATTGTCGATGTGGGCAGCGTAGTATCTGGTGCGGCAGTGACGGCTGAGAAGAGAGACTCCAGCTGAATGCTTAGTCTTCTGGGAGTCCTCCTTATCAGGCTTATTTCCTCGTCAGACTCCGTGTCAGACGGGGTGGCCGTGTGAGGAGTGAGGTCACGATTGACATCGTCCAGTGCCTGATCCGTCATCGGTGGAAGAGAGCTTTTCCCCATTTCAGTTTCGGGCTGTGCTTCTTGTTGAAGAACCCCCTCAAAAGTTTCTTCGAGCACGCCAACTTGTATGGGCACTTCCACTTGTAATTCGAGTGCAGGAGCCTCGAGCGCCATCTCGGTAGCCACGACGTCTATCAAAGTATCTTCCACGTCGGGCATCGGCTCTTCGATCAAAGGAGGCTCCTGTTGAAGCTCCTGAGCGACAGCATCGATCATCGTGTCGTCAAGGCTTGGTTGGTGTTGGGGAGGGCTCACATGGTGATCTGCCGGGGGCCCTCTAATCATTGCTTCCGTTAAGTTGTGTTCCCGGCAAAACCTCTGATACTCAGCTCCCGCGGGGTCGGCGAGCCTGAGTAAGCTGAGTGGAATTGGCATCGACGTTTGGTCCAGGTCCGTGAGCCGTGGGTTGTGGAAAAACTTAAGCCTTCGCGGCTGGTAGTCTCCACCAGGAGGTAGCTTAGGGATGTTCTCTGCATGTAGCTCCATGAACTCCCTGATGATTACGTTGAACCAGCGAGCATAGGGCACGTTCTTTGACCTTCGGTTCTCCTTCAGCCGAATCTGTTCAGCTAGATCGTTCCAGATCGGAGCTGTGCAAAGTCGTAGTTTCTGGCGAAGACGAGGCCGTGAAAGATCCGCAGTATGTTGCCGTTGCCCTTGTCGAATCCAACGTGTTTGGGTGATAGACACTTGTTCACTATGCCGAACAGTGTCCAGGGATGAGGGATACCGCTGCTCTGGACCTGAGCTAATCTTGTCAGCGGCGGTTGGTATCCCATGTGCATGAAGTCCTGAATCATCTCAGCGTTGGTCGGGAGCGGGTCGTAGTTGTCGTGGTGGGGCAAGTCCAGCATCATCCCGAACTGGCTCTTGCTCATAAGAATATGCCGCGTCCCGAGTTTTGTAGTGAAGGAGAATGCTCCATTTGCTACAACTCATTGTATATATCCCCAGAATTGCTGGAGATAGACCATCGGCACTGAGGCAGTGACCGTCAGCGCGTGCCAAATGGGGTGACCACTGAGGATGGATACGATGATCTCGTCCGGGCACCGAAACGTGTCCAGATCGAGCTGAAAGTTCGTATCCTAAACCTTCAAGTACATATTGTGATCATATATGTGGTTGTATCTTGGGTAGCGATCCATCTGAAATATATGATATATAAAAGTTCATTAGTTCAATTTTATTTTGCAGTCGAAATAAGAATAAATTTCATCAAACTATAGTAATATTGCTAATAATAGCATGTTCGATGAATGTTGAATTAAAATCATATCAAATGCATAGTGTATGTTCAATTTCAAAAATCGTGATGGCATGAATGTAATTTCGAAGGAAATAGTTGTCGCGTGAAATTGGTTCCAAATTTCGCTAAGTGTTTAAATCAGTAAGTCACTGTTCATGCCGAGAAAATTTTCGCTCGAGAAAATTGAATTGCAATTTGATTTCATATACACTGATTTCAATTGAAACGTTTCCGTGTAATTTTTCGATCCAGAACATTTTATTCGCTAGCGTTCGCTACGGTGTAAAGACTTAGGAAAAAAAATTTCCGTGTAAAATTACGATCGAAAAGACTTGAGTTTGAAATTGAGACTGTAGTCGATCAATTTTACGATCGACAAAAATTCCGTGTAAATTTACGATCGATAATTATTTCTCAGGTAAATTTACTGTCGAGAAATTTTCTTCGAGGGAATAAAATTTTTCGATTTGAAAATTTGTCGAGCGATATGTGATTTTCGATAGTAAGTAAAAATTTTTCGCGGCGAATATTTTTATCGAGAAATTGGTCAACGACGAAACTAAGTCAATCGTCGAGAAATTTTTCGATCAATTTATTCTAAACGGCGAATTTTACGATCGAAAAAGTTAAGTATCGAAAAATAAATTTCTCGCTGCTAACATTTTTGCGACCGAAATGAAGTGAAACCGAAATTTTAATTTTGCGATGGTAAGTTTAACGCTCGATTTGAATTTGCATCTAAATTATCTATTCAGTGCATAAGTTTTTCGCTCGCAGAAAATTGTCATTCGATTTTTCGATGGTAAGGTTATCGGTCAAAATCTTTTCGTGACGACTTAAATCAAAATTTTGCGATCGAAAACTAAATCGACACATATAGTATCTCGATTGAATTGAAATCCAATTAAGATAATTTGCGATCGACGAAGTTCTTCGACAGCTTCAAAACTTCAAAATACCCAGTTTCAGCGAAACTCATATAATCATCACAGATGGAAATTTTCCTACGATTTACGCTATCTGTTTCAACCAAAACATCGAATCTATCGAAACAACAGGCATTTAACTCAGAAAATCCAAGAAGCATGCCTAAATTTAGTGAAACAGTATACGTTTAAATCGTTTTTGAAGAGCAGTTGAAAAATCTTAACTAACACGCGAAAAACTACATAATGTAGATGCAAATCAAGTTATAACATTCGCAATCGGTAACCGAAACGAGTTTCTACCTTAATCAGACGATTTGAAGTGAAAATTAGAAGATTTTGAAGAATTTTGTATCGTATGAGAAAGTTTTGCGTAAGAGAATTTCTTTCGATTAGGGATGCGTGAGAAAAAGTTTTGCGACTGACAAAAAGGTGAACTTTTAATAACTCGCTGTAAATCAATGTTGGGTTTGCGATTGGACGTTTTGCGATTAAATGGATCAGGCCCATTACTATTTGCGCTCGAGAAACTTTTGATTCGAAAATTGCTTCTCAATTCAAATTTTTCGATCGCAAATTATCACGGCCAATCAAAGACTATCCCGACACTGTTTACGATCGAGAAACTTCGGATTGCAAATTAATTCAAATATCCAGTTTCTCGATAGTAAGTTCGTCTAAAGAATTTCAGATTGACCCCTATTTCAAAATAAAACCCATTATAAGGCTCCCCCTTAGTAACTAAAATTAATGCAATTAACTCCCTGTATTTTCCGTGTAGTAACGTCTAGCTCCCCTGGCAGAAGTTTAAAAATCTGTACCACTTAGAGATAAACGTTAGTAATAATGGAGTTAATCAACAATTTATTTTTGGCAATGTTATTCGTGAAATATCTGGTCTTGTGCTAGCTCCTCTCTTTGTAGTGTCGACGTCTCACTCCTTTAGCTTGAAAGATCTGAAATACTCGGGGATAAACGTCAACAATATTTGGAGCTAAACCACGATTTTTATACTTGCTCCCCCTCAAATGATGCACAAGAATTAACTAATTATGCAAGCATATTAAATCAATTCAAGTCACGAGCATAAAAACACACAAATTTACCAAGTAAGTACGTGTACATGGTCTAAAACTTATCGCATTTTAAACAATTCAGTACCAATGCAATCTAAAATTGCATTTAGAATGTGTGATATACTACGGAAATTCGCATTTATTCAATTCAACGCATATGAAACATAACATTTCATGTCAAAATGTGTGAAGTATATATTTATATATATATAATTTTTTTTTTGTATTTTGCTATTATATAGTATGGGGTCAGATTATTTTGCTTCGATCAATCGTCAAGCCTAAAATTTTACGAGACATTTGAAAGAGAAAATGCCGTCAAGTCTTGTCGTCAAACTAAAGTCCTAAGTTCGTAGACTGCTCCATTTCGACAACTCTCACAAGGTTCGCTCTTGCTCTCAATAATTTCTATCTTGGGATTTTGATATTATTATCACTCAAGTCAACACAAGCAGTTTCAAGTCAATTTACCAGTGATCGAGGCGTGTTTAATCATTTTACCCAAGCGAGAGACCGTCGACTGGAATCAAAGGTGCGTAAAGGTTTTAGTTTGGCTAGGACTTAGAAGGGAAGGAATTTAGAGGAGAGTGAGCTTATCTCTTCGTCATCTTCCATTTCTATGTCTGTCTCCTTTCTTTTCGGTATCTTTCTTCTTTTCTCCCTCATTTACTATCCCTTTAATGAGCTATGCTCAAGCTGAAGCTCCGCTTCTCCATGAGGCTATAGGAGATTATCGTAGGCGAAGTTCTTCTTGTTGATTCTCGGGTCGATACCGTGCTCCTCTTCTCTTAGTCCCTAGATAGGTTTCGGAGATTATCTATTTGGAAAAGTTCACGGTTATGGAATTCGTACCCGAGGCTGCGCTCCTCTTCTCGTTTCCCGATATAAGACCGGATTATCGTTGGAGAAGTTCACTTCGTGGTGCTCCTCTTCCAGCCGTTCTGACTAGCGTACGAGATTATCGTTGGAGAAGTTCGCAGCAGGAACCATGCCACTTTCTACAAGGTAGTTGGAAGGCCGGTTCCTTTGGTCTTTGTGCGTTGAGCAATGCCTTCTTTTGTAATCATCCTACTTTTCTTTTGTTATCTCCCCCTTCTTTTCTCGTTTGAACAACCATTCGAAGAGTATAGATTTCGGTTGAAGGCTGGGAATGGGTTTCAAAATGAAGAAAATGACGTCGGAGAAGTCTCAAAGTGGATGACTAAGGGCAACCGTGGGGGAATTTAAATAAGGCCGTATGAGGAATATCCTAAACTCCCTTATCATTTTCCTAACGATCCGACGCAAGGTGAGTATGAAACCAAGAATCACTAGGTAAGACAAGTAATTGATGTGTCACTCACTCGAGAAGTAGATCCAAAGAAAGAAAAAAGAACAAGGCTTGAATCCTCACGCATGTAAAGTGACTTTGTGTCTAGTGGAACGATCAAATGACCTTTTAGACACAAGAATGCGATTTAGACTGACAAAATTTAAGCAATTAAATCGATCGCATGTCGGGTAAAATTCTTGGTGACTTTAGATCAAAGCATCCTAAAGGATTTCGTCATACCCCATTATATTATAGATATATGTATATATATTTATTATTGTTATTATTATTATTATTTTTATTTTTAATATATCACGCAAGATAGGGACAAATAAGCATAGAAAACACATAGAATAGAGCATGTGATAGCACAGAAGATCAGGTAATTTACATATTACGGAAGATTCAACATGCCTAATTTTCCGACAAGGAATTGGAATCGTTTCTCATCCAAGGCCTTGGTGAAAATGTCGGCTAGTTGAAACTCCGTGTTCACAAAGTACATCTCTATCGTGCCTTTTTCTACGTGATCTTTGATAAAATGATATCTAATGTCTACGTGTTTTGTGCGTGAATGATGAACAGGATTGCAAGTAATGGCAATGGCACTCTGACTATCACTATATATGGGTATATTAGTTAGATTTTACCCATAGTCGTGAAGCTGTGTCCGCATCCACAGCATTTGTGAGCAACAGCTGGCGGCAGCTACGTATTCTGCTTCTGCCGTCGAAGTGGACACACAGTTCTGCTTTTTGGATGACCAGCAGACCAGCTTTTCGCCTAGAAATTGAGCGCCACCGGACGTGCTTTTCCTATCCATTCGGCAACCTGCATAGTCAACGTCAGTGTAGCCGATAAGTTTGAAATTCGTACCCTTTGGATGCCATAGACCAAGGGTAGAGGTGCATAAGGTAGCGAATAATTCTTTTGACCGCGAGCATATGGGATTCTTTGGGTTCGGCTTGAAAACGGGCACACAAGCAGGTGGCAAACATGATATCCGGCCGGCTCGAAGTGAGGTAGAGAAGAGATCCAATGAAACTGCGATATAGTGTGATGTCGACCAATTACCAGAGGGATCGGCATCCAACTTGCAGCTTGGTGACATAGGAGTGCTGAGAGGCTTGCTCTGGTCTTGATGAAACTTCTTCAGAATATCCTTGATGTATTTAGTTTGACTGATGAAAATTCCATCATTGAGCTGCCTGACCTGAAGGCCTAAGAAAAATTGCATCTCTCCCATGTGACTCATTTCGAAGTTGCTCTTCATGAGATCACCAAACTTCTTGCAGAGCCGAGGATTTGTTGATTCGAAGATGATGTCGTCGACGTATACTTGGACAACCATCAGATCTTTGTCATGCCATTTAATGAAGAGGGTTGTGTCTATCGTTCCTCGTATGAATCTAGACTTCACGAGGAAATCACTCAGGACATCGTACCAAGGACGTGGGGCTTGTTATAGTCCATAGAGAGCTTTGTCCAAACGATAGACGTGATCGGGATGTTCTTGATCAACGAAACCTTCCGGCTGAGCGACGTAGACTTCTTCTTTTAACACGCCGTTGAGAAAAGCTGTTTTAACATCCATCTGATAGACTTTGAAGTCTTTGTGAGCCGCATAAGTCAGCAGGAGGCGGATAGGTTCGATACGGGCAACAGGAGCATAAGTCTCGTCGTAGTCGATGCCTTCTTGTTGATTGTATCCCTTAGCTACTAGCCTTGCTTTGTTCCGGATCACTTCACCATCTTCATTTTTCTTATTCTTGAAAACCCATTTAGTTCCGACCACTGTTTTCCCATGTGGACGGGGTAGCAAGGTCCACACTTGAAGACGTTCGAATTTATTGATTTCCTCTTGCATTGCAATTGTCCAATCCGGGTCTCGAAGTGCGTCTGCTACTTTGGTAGGCTCATTTTGGCTCAGGAAGCAACTGAAAAGACTGTGTTGACGACGTGTCCTCACACCATCCGAAGGATCGCCAATTATCTGATCGACCGGGTGACCTCTAGTCCACTTGCGCTCATGAGGCAAGGCTGTAGCAGATGCGTCAGCCATCTGTGGATCTAGATTGCCTATAGTCTCCAATTGATCATTTGTCTGAGGAAGTTCCAATTCTGCACTTGGATCGATCGTCTCTGATGATACTTCCTCGAGGACCACTGTAGGTTCTTCGGTACTCTGTGGCAAATCTAAATCAGGTGGGGTAGAGGTGTGAGATGAACTTGGTACGTCGATCTCGAACAGAGGAGAATCCAGTGTAGGTGCAGTGGTGCATGACCGATATACTGGTTCGAAGAGAGATTCCAAGTCGTCTATTGCAAGTCTCGTTGCTTCGTCTGACATTGACTTTGATGTTGTTGCCGTCTTCTGTTGGTTTTGTGCCAACACACCAGTGATTACGGGTTCTGAAATGTTGTCTTCAGAAGCCATCGGGTTGAGCACAGGTCCTGAACTGATTTGAGCAGGAACCATCGGGTTAGGCACGGGTCCTGGACTGAGTTGACCAGAAGCCATCTCTGCCACTTCGTGAAAAGTGATATTATAGCTTTCCCTAATAGTTTGGTTGGACTTGATGTATACTCGGTACGCTTTTAAAGTTGAAGAATACCCGACAAATGTAGCTTCGAATGCTTTAGGGTCGAACTTTGCACGCTGTTCTCGGTCGTTCGCCACAAAGCACTTGCACCCGTAGACTTTAAAGAAAGAGATATTGGGCACTCTATTATTCACAATCTCGTACGGAGTCTTGTTGAACCGTTTGTGAACCACCGTCTTGTTTTGAGTAAAACAAGCGGTATTGACTGCTTCAGCCCATAGAAAGTGTGGAAGTCCTGACTGGATCAGCATTGTACGAGTGGCTTCCACTAGTGTTCGATTTTTCCTTTCGACGACTCCATTTTGCTGATGTGTTTTGGCGGCTGAAAATTGTTGACTTATTCCAAGTTTTTGATAAAACTCACTGAGGTGGTTGTTTTTTAACTCAGTGCCGTTGTCTGTTCGAACAACTTGAATAGTCTGTTGCAGCAGATTTTGAGTTGTGCTCACAAAATTGATTATCAAGTCACCGGTCTCATCTTTCATTCGGAGGAACTTTGTCCACGTGTAGCGAGAATAGTCATCTGCAATCACTAGGACATACTTTCTTCCATTGATACTCTAAGTCTGCATCGGACCACAGAGATCCATGTGAATTAATTCCAATGATCGAGACGTAGACGCAATTTGCTTGACGTGATGAGCCCAAAACACCTTTGATCTTTCTCGGAATCGAACGAAACGGGATTCAAATCGATATAGATCGATCCACGTTTGCTCTGCTTGTTGGTCCTGATTGCACCAAACAAGGAATTAAAGAGGCATGGATGGGATGAAAAGTGAGGGGATCTCCCCTTAAAGTGTGTGTATTGTGTGAAAAGTAGGGTTTGCCTTTTGATCTTTGATTACCTCGAAAATAGTGCTGGTAAAACCTTATATACCACATTAAACCTAGGTATATTAAGGCCCAAACACTAATGATTAATCTAATTACAATCTAGTCCAAATCCCAAGCTAAAAGGATAATTACAATAGGTAACCCAAGACGAAAACTAATGACACAATCTATTAAATATCCTAACAAATTCCTTTAATTTTGTCTGGACGATCTTCAACAAGCTCATGCAGAAGTAGCTCTCTAGTTATTTCAGGCCAATTCGGATCACAGGTGAAAGTGATAAAAAATCAGGAGGACCCATTGTACGACAAATGGCAACTGCGTCCTGATAATGTTGGATCATATTGCATGGTCTACCGGTAAATGAGGAAGGCAATATTTACTTTCTTCCAACAGACGTTGCATTAACATCACCGCTTGAAACAACATCTTGAAGCCCTCTATATAATTCTGTACGCAAGCGTCCTTGGTTACATTTGACGTAAAGAAGACGATATTGCTCAATAGCACAATATGCGTCAACAATAAATTGTTGGTACAATCGACCGCCTCTAGTTAAGCTACCACCATCCTCCTCCCTATTATGCATTCGGAATGCATAAAACTGTCTCATCGAAACTTTAACCCTTAAAGTACTCGAAGAGATTATTGGTATGTCGACTGACCAACCATCTGTTCCATAAGGAAATAGCAATGGATATTGGAGAGGCATATAAGCAGGATGAGTCTCATTTATCCACTGTAAAGCACCACTGCATGTTTGTAGAATAACGTCTCTATGTCCCAATTCCTCAGTACAGTCACCTACCAACAAAGCAGCGACTTCAGTTGATGTTGGACGCGTATATTGTCTGCCTTCTCTTGCTTGAATGATGCGTATACGAATATTTATATTGTTATTGTTCGACCAACATATCTCGAGCACTCCAAAAAATAGAAACATAGGGATTTACATGATTGAGCATGTGTTGAAGGTCACGGAGTATATCACCATTTATGTCTGAAGTGGTCGACGATCCCATAGCATTAAAGCGATTGGAAACCTCATTATCAGTGTCATATATATACAGCTGAGCAAATTTAGGACGGGTACCTGGTTCGGGGAGTAATGACCCGATTCGATGGTAATTGCTACCACCAATGCGAAACACATAAGGTCCCCTACCATCATTAACACTGTTGTCGATCTGGCCCCCCATTGAAGTGAATGCCAATAATGAATTGTACATTCGAATTTTGTCTTTGAAGACTGTCTGTGATAGAAGGGACTGAAGGAATGGTGGTGACACTGGAAGACTTGGTAGTCGTACTTGACCATTTCCGCAACATAAATGAAATCTTGGATTTCTCAAGCTACTATCTCGAACTTTCTCAGATACCCACATGATGGCATTGCAATTCGGGCACTTTGTATTTCTATGACCAATATCTGAGCGTTGCGAGAAAGAACATCTTCTACTTGTGGTAGAAGTTTCTACAAAGTTTTGTGTTGAATTGAATTACTAAATAATGAAAATATTGACTACGAACAAACATTTACAAATTAATAATTTTTTACCAGCTTGATTGCTGGATATAATAGGCTGAATATTGGCAGAATGCCTTGCACGATTATTGCGAAGAACTGTGATCCTGAAAGCTCGAGCTTCCCGTTGTAGTGACAATTGATGCATTCGTCTTGCTTGAGTATTATGATTTGGAGGAATATTGGATCCGCAATAACGTGCGTCCATAGTTGTTTTATAGTTATTGACAATCTACGAACTAAAAGCATTAATTATTAGTAATGGAAACGAAAATAATGACGAAGATAAGCTAACATGTTTTTTTATTGGGGAACAAATGCCTTGGAATGCTCATTGAAAATTTTATCATCAAGGATAACAAAAAACTGAAAAGATAAAAAAAAAAAAAAAAAAAAAGTGATAACTGTCATATTAAATGGCTTTGAAATTACCTCCCAAAAGTCGAAGACGTTTTTAAACTTTGTAGATAGCCCAAGTTAGTTAGTAATACCTGCATATTTAAAGTTGAAGTACAGTGTAATGATAATATTTTATTGTCAAACGTGTTTGGTGTCGACATTACCTTTTGAAACTTGAACACTTTCGAAAACTTTATAGATAGTCGAAGTCGATTCTTAATACCTGCATAATTATACGAACGACATAAGTAATCACGTACACATACATGATCATATTTTTTGTACACATAATATGAGGAACTTATGTGGAACTTGGTGAATGCACGCACTTGTATTGTAACAACTTTCATTAAAAAGTTCAGTTTACATACACATGAAGACATCGAAGGCATGTGAATACGGTAAACAAATATATATAAATATGCCGAAATACCACAAATTACAACGTATTGCAATAGTACGCATACCTCTATATAGAACCTATGCAAGCTATGACCAAGAATAGGTTGCAATGTACGGAACATTAAACGAAAAAATACAACGGGAAAATAACTTGATTAAAATAACTGATTCATGGATATATAATACGACTTAGTGAATGCACGCACTTTATAGATATGAATACAACTTGATTAATACAACGTAGAGATACAACTTAGTGAATGCACACACTTTATAGATAGTCGAAGTTGAAGTACAGTGTAAGAACTATGATTCATGGATATATAATACGAAATTTTTTTTATTAAAATAACTGATTAATTAAGAAAAAAATGAATAACCAATTAAAAGTATTTAACAACCATCAACAGAAAATGCAACGGAATATTTTTTAAAGTTTTACCTTGAAATAAAATGTTTCTATATTAATTTGTTTAAAAATGTTTAATTGAAAATGTGAATACTCAAGAAATAAATAAATTAAATTAGTTTACTACATAACCAGATAGATCGAGAAAAAAAAATCAGATAATAAGAACAAAATAAATATCTTCAATCATAAGGATTTTATCATTTGGACCAATCAGTTTTTCATAAAATATTTAACATGAAAAAATGAAATATCATTAAATAAATAAACTAAAAATAGATAATTCACAATATAATTAATAGATGAAAACATATAATTAATAAATAAGCATGATTAGAAAATGCGACGGCGTATTTATATGTTTTCAACATGATTTATTAGGCAACACATGCATAATGCGTCATGATTATTGAAAACTAAATTGATTATTGCAAGTGTTCTTCAAACATTTCCAAGAACAAAAAATAATCGATTTATAAAGAAATAAAACAATTAAAGTAGTTTACTAAATAAGCAGATTCATAAAGAACAAAAATCAAATAATAAGAAATATGATTCATGGATATATGAAACGGAAAGAATTGATTAAATTAACAGGTTAAGTGAGAAAAAACATGATGAACCAATTAAATGCGATTAACATCCATGATCAGAAAAATCTAAGGCGTTTTAAATTTCTGTAAAAGTCAGTAAAAGCTAATGAAAACATTGAAACGCATCAGATTTCAAGTTGTAGGAAAAAAAGTAAATATTGACTAATGGAGATGATTGTAGTAATGGGAGACTGACCTTGATTTGATCGTTTATGAAATTGATGTCGATGGATTCGTGAAGACGGATAGAATATCAATCTGGAAAATGAGTAAGATAAATTAGCTATCTTAATAATCGATATGGATAATTTACTTCTGCCTCCTATTAACATATGATTTGATGACCAAACGAAAGCTTATATATAATAGGTAAAGTTTGCGATAAACACATTATGAGTCACTTTATATGTATCTGGCACAAAATAAGCAAGTAAGTTTCAAAAGTGATGTGAACGTTGATACCAGGAATGATGTTGGAACCTAAATCGAATCTACGAAGAACGGATTGTAAATCTAACGAATTCGAAAGCTAGAGATCGAGATTTACTAATTAAGCTTTGGAGAGAAATGACGAAGCTCAAGCAAGGGTTGGCGAATTTTTCTCTCCAAAAATTTGCAATTCTTCTATTCGATATTGATTCCTTGCTACAACACACTCCTTATTTCCTAAGGAGTTCACTTATATATACCACCTCGTGGTATATTTACACAAGTAGTCCTTCAAAATAACTAATTACAATTTAGCCCAAGACTACTAATTTGCATAGCAAGACTAAGACAACTATATTAATTAAATAAAATAAAATAGTCCAACAATCTCCCCCTTTGTATTCAATTTTCAATATAGCGCGGGTTGTCTTCGTTTTGCAAATGGAAAGAGTCATCGAGTCCTCGAAATCTCCTCTTCAGAAAATTTTCAAGCTCACCCAGTCTTCTAGGCATCGACTTTTTCTTCGAGTCGTCCTTTGAAGTTCTTCCCCTAAATACCTTACGATGTACGAAGTATTCTTGCCGGATTTAGAAAGTCTGCGTTCCATTTCTCTCGTTGAAAGCACATGAAACTCGAAACTCCCATTATTTGGGTCAACCTTGTGTTGAGATCGGGAAGTCTGATGTGAGGTTTGGAGAGATGAACACGGTTGACAACTTCGATCGTTGATGCAGTGGACACGGTTGGCAACTTTGGTCCTTGATGCAGTGGACACGGTTGGCAACTTCAGTCCTTGATGATGCTTGAATCATGTGTCGTTCAGTCCTCGATCCTTGCTTCTTCTTCCGGAAGCCAGGGGCTTGTGAAAGTCGAGGAGAGGGCTCGAATTTAGCCATCTTCTCCGTTTCGACAGATAGTCTTCTCCGAATGGAAGTTGCCTGGTTCGGCCTCGAAGAAGCGTCTCTAGTTCCAGAAGAAAGTAGGCTGTCTCTTTCTTTCGCTAAATCTTCGAGAGCAGAGTTCGAAGTGATGGTTGGAAGTTCTTCTTGAAAAGCGTCCACTTCACACACCTGAAATCACTAAAAAGCTCCCCCGAGGATTTAGTCGTTTAAAAAGATTCAAGGAGAGTTCATGATTCTAAAGTACACTCTAAAAGCGTAAACATGAAATTCTTCTTCTTGGTTCTCGGGTCGATACCGTGCTCCCCTTCTTTTAATCCCTAGAAAGGTTTCAAAGATTATCGATGTGGAGAAGTTCACAGGTATGGAATTCGAACCCAAGGCCGTGCTCCTCTTCTCGTTTTCTCAATATAAGATCAGATTATCGTTGGAGAAGTTCACTTCGTGGTGCTCCTCTTCCAACCGTTCTGACGAGTATACGAGATTATCAAAGGAGAAATTCACAGCAAGATCCATGCCCTGTTCTTATGCTTTCTAGAAGATTTCAGTAATTGGGAAGGCATGTTGTTTTGGACTATTTATTGTGCGTTGTAATAACCGCAAATTTTAAAGCGGAATTACGATAGGAAATTTCAAGATAATTAGTGAAGAAAATGTTTGGAATAAAATTCCTGAAGAAATATTTATGAACAAAAATTTGATGAAACTAAAATATAAAATATTGAGCTTGATTAAAAATATGACCCAAATTTTTATTAGAAAACATAAGGCCCAAATTAAATATTTAAGTGGGTTGTTTAATGATAAGGAGATAAATATTAAGGTTAAGAAGTTTTCGTGATATACCTTGCCTGTGAGAATAAAAGTTTTCATATCAAGTCCATCATAGAATTGATAAATATAACCCTATAGATATAATATTAGTTGTCCATTAAATTAGAAGTTTTGGAATACACGTGGAAGCCTTAAAATTATTTTAAGAAGTGACTAATGAAAGTTTCCTTAACCTGAAGGAAATCGACATCATCATTTAATAAACATCAATAATACCTATAT
This sequence comes from Craterostigma plantagineum, assembly GCA_027422505.1. NCBI lineage: Eukaryota > Viridiplantae > Streptophyta > Magnoliopsida > Lamiales > Linderniaceae > Craterostigma > Craterostigma plantagineum. The sequence goes on from JAPQWV010000712.1 coordinate 222,344, forward strand.
GTATTCATAAGTTACATTCTAAAGGAAAGGAGGGAGAATTCGACAACATAAAACCGTAAAGACAAGTACAGACGTAAACTAAGGTGAGTTGTAACAGTTTCGTGGTTTACATGTAGAGTTTAGAACCTTGGAATTTATAGTAAATGTATAGAGAATATTTTACCTAGATAGATGGTTTTCAGCGATTGAATACAAGTTGGGAGATTTGAGGATTTAAGTCTTAACATAGTAATTAGGATTTTTGAAGATACGATAGTTTTCGAAAGAATAATTTCAAGGCGCAAGATTTATTTTTCGGGTATTAGAAATTTAATGAGGGGAAGTTTCGACTTCAGAAACACTTATTGAAAACCCTAAATTTTGATTTAGGTGCATAATTATTTAGAGAAGTAAGCCTTAATAATTTTCGAGGTATATAGTATCCCTGAGAAGTTGTGTATGTAAGCCGTACCATTTTTCTAAATTAGGATAATGGTGTAAGATAATTATGATGGAAGATTAGGTTAGGGTTTCGGAAGTTTTCTGACATATATATGAAATGTTTTGTTAGCAAAGCGTAGAAAGTTTTCAGTGTGTGTGTGTGGTCGCTCAAAAGGTTTCGTGATACAATAAGATTCTTAGCACGGCTAATTCGTAAGGCTATATAATGTTATTTGTGAAGTTTGATTTACTTTGCTAAGCACAAATAGATTCGGTGGTTCCATGGATGATTAGTTTAGTTTATAAATGTATTTTTAGTATTATTTAGTTTGGACAATATTAAGATTTATGGCATTTATAGTTCGATTGATTAAAAGTTGTCGTGATCTATATTTTAATGCCACATAGCTTTCATAGTCTACTAGAAGTGACCTAAGTTTTTGGTATTGGTTGCACTAAGTTCTCGACATTTTCTATTTGTAAGATCTCGACAACTTAAAGTATGAAACCTCGATATTAACCATTTCTATGTCTCGACATTTTCAAAGGAGAGAATAGCTATCGACATTTCTTAAAGAACTCGACTCATTACAGTACTCGACATCTTTAAATATTTCGATATTTATCTAAACTCCTTCGGCATTTGTTGATCTCGAGATATAATAGATCTTGACATAAATAAGAATTCGACATTTTGTTAGTCTAACATCTCGACATTTTGCATGATTAAGTCTTGACATTTGTGTTGGTAAGGATTCGAATTTTATAAAGTCGACATCTTGTAAGAATTGATCTCGACATTTTGAGCTCGACATTTTCAATATACTCGACACTTCTATCGACATTTATAGAATGTCGATACAGTTGATGTTTTCGACATTAGTTATATATATATAGATCTCGACATTTATATTAAAAACCCCGATAATTGTATAAATATTTCGACATTGTGTACTTAATAAATTTTCGGTATTTTAGAATTTTGCGATTTCGAAGGTTTTTAATATTTTAGGTTTATTTATTTTTAGGAATATCATTATTTTTAGGTTTTAATAAATTTTAGGGTTTTCTATAATTAGGGTTTGGGAACTTAAAAACTTATACAGTTTAACAAATATACTGATATGATAATATTTATTTATTCAGAGGATCGATATATAGGGACTACACCGGACTTTTTATTTGACGCTAGCAGGAGGACAGGTAGGTGGATTATCCATCTACAATGCGTAAACACAAATGTGATTTATGTGCTATGTGTTTCGATGATTTTCGTGATTTACGTGACTTACGTGTCTACGTGTTTTACGGACATTTCATGCGAACCATGTTTATATGCTATTACGCTTATATGCATAGCATGTGCATATCACGTGAGGGCGAGAGATGGTTTCCACCTTAGCGATACAGTAATGATTTGATATACGAACGAGTGCGGGTAGACTGAGATGATTTTGATTGTTATTTGAGGTTGGGTTCGCACGCCACTTAGCGGAGACAGACGTGATCGATCTGTCTACTCGGATGTGGTCGATTCGAGGTGCATACCGCTGATATGGATACGGGTATATTGATATATTACCCATGGTACTGATACGGGTCTGACCGCCCATGACTGTGGGTTATTACCCATGATATTGGATACGGGTGTTATCACCCATGATACTGGATACGGGTGGAATCACGTGACCACCCATGATATTTATTGCGCGCGTGGGTGCCGAGCCTAACCTAGGGCCCTGTGTTGTATGAGATGAGATAGGACGTGGGAAAAGAAAGAGCGTGCATATCATGTTGTGAGATATGGGATTGGGATTGAGTGCACACTTACATACATGCATTTTATTCACCTACTGGGCGAATTGCTCAGTGTTTACGTGTTGTAGGTACTGAGTCCGACGCTGATACGCGTCGTGACTGAGGCGGCTGGTGGCGGTGCTCCACGGACTTTTGAGGGCAGGGCGGTACATGGATGCGACCTGTGGAGCGGCGTTAGGGTTTTTGCTATGTCATTATTTTGGGGCTGCGGCCTTTGTATAGACTGACTATGTAGACGACATTTTGTCGTAATGTATATTATTCTAGGAAAAAGTTTTAAATTAGACGGGCCTTCCGCGGCTTACGTTGCGGAAATCCGCCACTAACCGTAATTAGAAAAGTAGGGTCGCCACAGGTGGTATCAGAGCTTCGGTTGCAGGTTCTGTAGACTGTCCATGTACTGCCGCTCAAAAGCCTGGAGAACCAGCCTGGCCTGTAAGTTCAATGATTGATTATGTGATTACGTGTTATTTGATATGTGTGCTTTCTATGACTGACTGTAGAATTAGTTAAAAATGCCGAAGGGAAGTAGAGAGGTAGGCAGTTCTAGTCGTAGGGCGGGATCTGAATCCCCACCTAATTCTACCATCCATCAGTTGACTGATCTGATCCGGCGACAGTCAGATCAGATCAATGATCTCATTCACCGTCAGAACTCTTCTGAACGTCATGCATCCCCGGGACTAGAGCGTATAGAAGCGGCCGGGGAGAGGTTCCGCAGACTAAATCCCCTACCTTCGAGGAGGCTGCCGATCCTACTGACGCAGAGGATTGGCTCAGAACTATCGAAAGTATGTTTCGCGTTAGCCATCTACCTGATACTGAGAAGGTGATGTGCGCTGCATTCATGCTACGTGGGGATGCGGGATATTGGTGGGACACAGTGCAAGTGCTTGAAGACCCAGCCACCATGACCTGGGAGAGGTTTAAGACGATCTTCAGGGGAAAGTATTTTACAGCGCCAGATCGAACACAGAAGATGAACGAGTTTATTAACCTTAAACAAGGAGGGATGTCGGTGGCGGAATACATCCGCAAGTTCGAACAGCTATCAAGGTTCGCGCCACATATGGTGGCAACCGACGAGCTGAAGATTGAGCGTTTCTTGGAGGGTCTCAAGCCCGAGCTCTTCCGAAACGTGAGTATGTATGATACGAAAGGGAAGACATACGCTCGTATTGCCGAGCGAACTATCGTCGCAGAACAAGCAGAGACCAGGATTGCGAAGGCGCATGAAGCAAAGAGAAGAGTTGAGGGACAACAGGGAGGAGGGAACCAGAAGCGCCAATTATTCGGCAAGGGGCCAGACTATCACGGGAATCCACAAGGCCAACAAAACTGGCAACCGAGGCCGAACCAAGGACCGGGTAATGTTCCAAACCGACCCACGAACACTGTACCGCAGTGTAAACAGTGCGGATGCTACCACTATGGGGTATGTCGTAGGACAGGACCGAACCTAACTCCACAGTGTTTTCGATGTGGAAAAATTGGGCACTATGCCAGAACTTGCCATGTGAATATTCCTCAAGTTCCGAATCAACCCTAATCCGACCTCCTCCAGTGCCAGCCCGAGTTTTTACTTTGACAAATGAGGAGACCGAAGCGAATCCTCATGTAGTAACGGGTACGTTGACTATCTTTGGTGTTCCCACTTCTGTGTTAATTAACTCTGGGGCCACACATTCGTTCGTGTCGTCCAAGTACGTGGAAAAGGTGGGATCTCTCCTACCTTATCTAAATGCAACTATGTAGTTTCTCTGCCATATAGAAATCCGACAGGCACTAACCAAGTGCTAAAAGGATGCTCTGTGAACATTGAGGGTAGAAATAGGATTGGTATGCCTGGAGAACGCAGAAATAGATCTGATGCTGGGTTATGCCTCTATTTTTAAAAGCTCCTTATTGCCTAGAGTGCGCAGCGGAAGCGTGGTAGGATTAGGAATACATGTGCCTAGAGAATATAGAAAATAAATGGACGAATCTAGTTGTAGAGCTTAACTCGAGTCCCTTTCCACTGAATTTCGGGGACGAAATTCTTTTAAGGGGGGAGGATGTAATAACCGCAAATTTTAAAGCGGAATTACGATAGGAAATTTCAAGATAATTAGTGAAGAAAATGTTTGGAATAAAATTCCTGAAGAAATATTTATGAACAAAAATTTGATGAAACTAAAATATAAAATATTGAGCTTGATTAAAAATATGACCCAAATTTTTATTAGAAAACATAAGGCCCAAATTAAATATTTAAGTGGGTTGTTTAATGATAAGGAGATAAATATTAAGGTTAAGAAGTTTTCGTGATATACCTTGCCTGTGAGAATAAAAGTTTTCATATCAAGTCCATCATAGAATTGATAAATATAACCCTATAGATATAATATTAGTTGTCCATTAAGTTAGAAGTTTTGGAATACACGTGGAAGCCTTAAAATTATTTTAAGAAGTGACTAATGAAAGTTTCCTTAACCTGAAGGAAATCGACATCATCATTTAATAAACATCAATAATACCTATATGTATTCATAAGTTACATTCTAAAGGAAAGGAGGGAGAATTCGACAACATAAAACCGTAAAGACAAGTACAGACGTAAACTAAGGTGAGTTGTAACAGTTTCGTGGTTTACATGTAGAGTTTAGAACCTTGGAATTTATAGTAAATGTATAGAGAATATTTTACCTAGATAGATGGTTTTCAGCGATTGAATACAAGTTGGGAGATTTGAGGATTTAAGTCTTAACATAGTAATTAGGATTTTTGAAGATACGATAGTTTTCGAAAGAATAATTTCAAGGCGCAAGATTTATTTTTCGGGTATTAGAAATTTAATGAGGGGAAGTTTCGACTTCAGAAACACTTATTGAAAACCCTAAATTTTGATTTAGGTGCATAATTATTTAGAGAAGTAAGCCTTAATAATTTTCGAGGTATATAGTATCCCTGAGAAGTTGTGTATGTAAGCCGTACCATTTTTCTAAATTAGGATAATGGTGTAAGATAATTATGATGGAAGATTAGGTTAGGGTTTCGGAAGTTTTCTGACATATATATGAAATGTTTTGTTAGCAAAGCGTAGAAAGTTTTCAGTGTGTGTGTGTGGTCGCTCAAAAGGTTTCGTGATACAATAAGATTCTTAGCACGGCTAATTCGTAAGGCTATATAATGTTATTTGTGAAGTTTGATTTACTTTGCTAAGCACAAATAGATTCGGTGGTTCCATGGATGATTAGTTTAGTTTATAAATGTATTTTTAGTATTATTTAGTTTGGACAATATTAAGATTTATGGCATTTATAGTTCGATTGATTAAAAGTTGTCGTGATCTATATTTTAATGCCACATAGCTTTCATAGTCTACTAGAAGTGACCTAAGTTTTTGGTATTGGTTGCACTAAGTTCTCGACATTTTCTATTTGTAAGATCTCGACAACTTAAAGTATGAAACCTCGATATTAACCATTTCTATGTCTCGACATTTTCAAAGGAGAGAATAGCTATCGACATTTCTTAAAGAACTCGACTCATTACAGTACTCGACATCTTTAAATATTTCGATATTTATCTAAACTCCTTCGGCATTTGTTGATCTCGAGATATAATAGATCTTGACATAAATAAGAATTCGACATTTTGTTAGTCTAACATCTCGACATTTTGCATGATTAAGTCTTGACATTTGTGTTGGTAAGGATTCGAATTTTATAAAGTCGACATCTTGTAAGAATTGATCTCGACATTTTGAGCTCGACATTTTCAATATACTCGACACTTCTATCGACATTTATAGAATGTCGATACAGTTGATGTTTTCGACATTAGTTATATATATATAGATCTCGACATTTATATTAAAAACCCCGATAATTGTATAAATATTTCGACATTGTGTACTTAATAAATTTTCGGTATTTTAGAATTTTGCGATTTCGAAGGTTTTTAATATTTTAGGTTTATTTATTTTTAGGAATATCATTATTTTTAGGTTTTAATAAATTTTAGGGTTTTCTATAATTAGGGTTGGGAACTTAAAAACTTATACAGTTTAACAAATATACTGATATGATAATATTTATTTATTCAGAGGATCGATATATAGGGACTACACCGGACTTTTTATTTGACGCTAGCAGGAGGACAGGTAGGTGGATTATCCATCTACAATGCGTAAACACAAATGTGATTTATGTGCTATGTGTTTCGATGATTTTCGTGATTTACGTGACTTACGTGTCTACGTGTTTTACGGACATTTCATGCGAACCATGTTTATATGCTATTACGCTTATATGCATAGCATGTGCATATCACGTGAGGGCGAGAGATGGTTTCCACCTTAGCGATACGGTAATGATTTGATATACGAACGAGTGGGGGTAGACTGAGATGATTTTGATTGTTATTTGAGGTTGGGTTCGCACGCCACTTAGCGGAGACAGACGTGATCGATCTGTCTACTCGGATGTGGTCGATTCGAGGTGCATACCGCTGATATGGATACGGGTATATTGATATATTACCCATGGTACTGATACGGGTCTGACCGCCCATGACTGTGGGTTATTACCCATGATATTGGATACGGGTGTTATCACCCATGATACTGGATACGGGTGGAATCACGTGACCACCCATGATATTTATTGCGCGCGTGGGTGCCGAGCCTAACCTAGGGCCCTGTGTTGTATGAGATGAGATAGGACGTGGGAAAAGAAAGAGCGTGCATATCATGTTGTGAGATATGGGATTGGGATTGAGTGCACACTTACATACATGCATTTTATTCACCTACTGGGCGAATTGCTCAGTGTTTACGTGTTGTAGGTACTGAGTCCGACGCTGATACGCGTCGTGACTGAGGCGGCTGGTGGCGGTGCTCCACGGACTTTTGAGGGCAGGGCGGTACATGGATGCGACCTGTGGAGCGGCGTTAGGGTTTTTGCTATGTCATTATTTTGGGGCTGCGGCCTTTGTATAGACTGACTATGTAGACGACATTTTGTCGTAATGTATATTATTCTAGGAAAAAGTTTTAAATTAGACGGGCCTTCCGCGGCTTACGTTGCGGAAATCCGCCACTAACCGTAATTAGAAAAGTAGGGTCGCCACATGCGTTGAGCATTCCTCGTGTGCGATTCCACCTCCTTTTGTCTTCATTTTCTGCTTTTCTTTCGTCGCCTTTTTCTCCCCCTCATTTTCTCGTTTATGCAACCCTCCGAAGTTTATGAATCACGGTTGAAGGCTTGATCGGGATACAAATGAAGAAAAGGATATCGGAGAGGCTCAAAAGGGATGACTAGAGGAATAATTTCAAGGGATTTTGATGTGTGACTCGCTCAAGGATAAATTCCCGGAAAAATAATGGCTCAAAATCTCACATATATGATGTGGCTTTGTGTCTAGTGGAACAAACCAGTGACCTTTAGACAAAAGATGCGACTAGACAGACAATATTAAGCAAATAACCAATCATATATCAAGGAAAGATTTTTGTGAACAAAACAAAGTAGATTGAGTAATCGACACTCCTCATTTTTTTCGTTGTTTTTGTTTTAGTTTAATTTTGTTTTCCAAAACGTTGTTTTTTTATTGTTTTTTTCTATTTTCGTTTTTTTTATTAAAGGAAAAAAATGAACATGATATGAAAACAAAGAAAAAAATTAAGTAAAAATGCATGAATGAAGTTTTTTTTAGTATATATTTTTTATTAGAACTAAATGCGGAAAAATGCATTATAGATTTTTTTTAAAAAAAAAATTGGCATTTAACATTTCAGCTCAGATGCATAATGTACCAAATTGTAATCCCTAGAAAATTAATAGTGACTCATCCTAAAAATTTAGCACTTTTAGAAAAGAATGCGTAAGGAATTTTGTCACCGAGTCTGTCGCTTAGGTAGGGATTTGTTGTAGTTGCTCTGCCGCTCGCCCTTTTTCATGTATGTGGAGCAACTATCATCGGAGTACCATACATGAGGGAAATCTGTAAAACTATCGGGACTTTGGTGCCCATTGTAATTGAGTACCCATTCGAAAAGTTCTTGGTTTATAAAATTTGATTTTGAAGTTTAAGTATATACCAAAAGCTCTTTCTATAACGTGTCATTTGAAGGTTACTGTTTTCGATCGAAAAAATTTTATTAAGTTTTTTTTTAATGTCAATATAAGGCACTGTTTTCGATCGAAAATATTTCTCGATTAAAATTTTTTCGAGTGAATATGTAGAGCACTATTTTTGATAGTTAAGTGTTTCGATGAAGTACTGTTTTTAAAAAATAGTTTTGAATTTCACACAGTTATGAGATTTGCGATCTTAAAAGTTTTGCAATTTGATAAAACGTCGTCTTTTTGAGATTTTAATATCTAAATCTTCAAAATCAAATTTTTCGATTGCAAAAAGTTTTGTGGGCGAAAAACAAGTTTTGCGACGACAAACCTGTAAAAGCTATTAGGAAATATTTTGTAGTGTTCAATTTCATTATATTATCTTTGTTGGTTAGCTTTATTAAACTTTGGGCTAGCTCTTAGTTGGGTTAGTTCTTAGTTATTCATGTAATGGGCCTTCACAAGAAGCCCACCTATTATATACCAACTTGTGGTATAAATAGGAAAACCCTAACACATAGTTAGGTGTGCTTGTGAGGGTAGATCAAATAAACATTTATTTAGTGAGAGAGAGGCTCCTCAAGAACACCACCAAGCCCCCACGCCCGAACCTAAATCTCGATCATTCGGCGTGTTTAACGTGTTGTAGGTACTGAGTCTAACGCCGGCGCGCGGCAAGACTGAGGCGGCTGGTGGCGGTGCTCCACGGACTTTTGAGGACGATGCGGTATATTGATGAAGACCTGTGGAGCGGATAGGGTTTTTGACGTTTTGACATTTTGGGGATTTCGGTACATTGTACAAATACTATTATGTAAAATAATATTTTGTTGTATTATAATATCTTTTAGAAAAAGTTTTAATTAGACGGGCCTTCCGCGGCTTACGTTGCGGAAATCCGCCACTAATCGTACTTAGAAATCGAGGGTTGCCACAGGTGGTATCCGAGCGTAGGTTTAGATTCTGAAGACTGTCCATGTACTGCCGCTCAAAAGCCTGGAGAACCAGCCTGGCCGGTAAGTTTAAAGATTGACTATGTGATTACGTGTTTCTTGATATATGTGTTTTCTATGAATGATTGTAGAACTAGTTAAAAATGCCAATGACACGTAGAGAAGTTGGCGAAACTAGTCGTAGGTAGAGCTGTCAAACGGGCCTGCGGCCCGCGGGTGGCGGTGCGGGCTCTAATTTTTTAGGCCCGCCTGAGGGCGGGACTGAGCGGCATGCCCGCGTGGGCTGCGGGCTTTGGTGGGGCGGGGCAAGCCCGCCGGAAAATTAAATATTATATTTTTATTTTAAAATATAAGATTTATAAATAAATTATGATGATTTTTATATTTTTAGCTATAATTGGTAATTAATAACATAAATAAATTAAAATTAAAAAAGTTTATAAACATTAGATATCTTTCCAACTTAAATTATTTATTTTTGTTTATTTTTTACTATTTTTATGTTATTTTTTCCTATTTGTTATTATTTTCTCTTACTTTTTCTTATTTTTTAGTTTTTTTCTTATTTTATTTTTTTTTGAAATTGGCGGGCTAAGCCCGCCAGGCCGCTACCCGCCCGCAGCCGGGGCGGGGCTTAAATTTCTAGGCCCGCCAGGAGGCGGGCTTACTCGCGCCCGCCCCGCCACTGGCGGGCTTTGGCGGGTTACGGGCCGGCCCGCCCCGCCGGCCCGTTTTGACAGTACTAGTCGTAGGGTGGCCAAATCCCCACCGAATGAGGACCGCTCTACCATCCACAAATTAACTGATCTGATCCGACGACAGTCACATCAAATCAACGACTTGATCCATCACCGGAGCTCGTCGGAACATTCCCCTCAGCCTGATCGAGTGGAACTAATTGGGGAACGATTTCGAAAGCTAAACCCCCCAATATTTACCGAAGCCACCAATCCTGCGGTGGCTGAAGACTGGATAGGCACCATAGAGGACATCTTCATCTATAGTCGAGTGCCTGACAACGAAAATGTCCTTTGTGCCATTTCCCTTCTTCGAGGGAATGCGCGATATTCGTGGAACGCCGCAAAGGTGTTGGAGAGCCCAATGACTATGACTTGGGAAAGGTTTAGGGAGTTGTTCTTCAACAAATACTTTAGGGCGCACGATCACAAAGGATGTACGAGTTCATGAGCTTGAAGCAAGGGAGCATGCGGGTGGCGGAATACATCCGTCAATTTGAAGAATTATCTCGATTTGCTCCGCAGTTAGTGGCGACTAATTCGTTGAAAGTGACCAGGTTCATCAAGGGACTTAAACCCGAAATATATCGGGATTTAAGTATTGCAGGTGCACGCCAACTAGAGTTTATGCAAGTGACGGAACGTGCCTTAATTGCGGAACAAGCAGAGTTGGTGGTAGTGGAAGCCCATGAAGCGAAAAAGAGGAGAGAGGCCCAACAAGGAAGCGGTGGAGATAAGAAACGCCAATTCTTCGGCAAAGGACCTAATACCCAATGGAACCGTCAGGGCCAACAAAACTGGCGCCCGAGACCAATTCAGGGACCGATCAATATCCCCAATCAACCTCAAAATGTTGTGCCCCAGTGTCGACAATGCGGGCGCTACCATTTCGGGGCCTGCTGCGGAGCGAGACAGATTCCGCAGTGCTTCGATGCGGAAAGATTGGTCATTTTGCTAGAGCTTGTACAGAGAATTTACCCCTAGTACGGAACTCCGCTCAACCGCCAATTCGACCTCCACCCGTTCCCGCACGAGTTTTTACCTTGACAAATGAGGAGGCCGAAGCGAACCCTTCAGTAGTAACGGATACGTTGACTATCTACGACGTGCCGACATCTGTATTGATTGACTCTGGAGCCACACATTCATTTGTGTCGGCTAAGTATGTGGAAAAGGTGGGAATATCTCCTACCTTATCTGAATGCAATTATGTAGTTACTTTGCCGCACGGTGATCCTACGCGCACTAACCAGGTGCTAAAAGGATGTTCCGTGAACATTTAGGATAGAGATCTGAGCGTCGACCTTATAATGATCCCATGAACGACTATGACGTCATCTTTCAAGGTATTCCTTGAGGGACAAAGAGATGAGGGTAGATACTTTAGCCCGATGCCAAGGAAGTTTGGCTTTGGCCCGAACCTCCTCTACTTTAGCGGACCACTTAGCCAGGCTTTTGTGATAATTCTTCTCATCACTATCTCCACTGGGAAGTGGCGTCCTCACTCCGACGGCAGGATCTTGCCGAGCGTCCGCGTTGGAAAAAGGCTCTGGAGTACCATCTAGATCGAAAAATGTTCTCCCGGCAATAGGAGAATTCCAACAACGTTTTTACCTTTAGAAAAAGCAAAAGAGGGCGCTTCTTCGAGGTACTTCTACCGAAGCCCCTCGAGGTACTTTGACCAAATCCTCCTCGAGGTACTTTGACCGAAGCCCCTCGAGGACTGACACCATCCCCCGGGGGAATCTGCACATGGGAAGAAGAGTCCGGGGTCTGCTCGTGGATGATGCCGAGGCCCAAAGGGGAATATGCCTACGAAGGTGTTAGGAAATATTTTGTAGTGTTCAATTTCATTATATTATCTTTGTTGGTTAGCTTTATTAAACTTTGGGCTAGTTCTTAGTTAGGTTAGTTCTTAGTTATTCATGTAATGGGCCTTCACAAGAAGCCCACCTATTATATACCAACTTGTGGTATAAATAGGAAAACCCTAACACATAGTTAGGTGTGCTTGTGTGGGTAGATCAAATAAACATTTATTTAGTGAGAGAGAGGCTCCTCAAGAACACCACGAAGCCCCCACGCCCGAACCTAAATCTCGATCATTCGGCGTGTTTAATCCGTCCTAAGTCGCATTGTTGGTGAAATCTCGGACCAACAATTGGTATCAGAGCCCAACGCGATCGGATTTGCGTGTTTTGAGCAAGATTTGAGTGAAAAATTGCTTGAAAATCATTTTCGGCCATTCTCTGTTTTTGGGCGATTTCGACCTCGATTTGTTGTTTTTAGACATCCCAAAGGTTGATTATGTGTTTAGGAATGTTTTTTTGAAGTTTTGGAACAAGTTTCGTCGATTTTGAGTGAGATTTGAGCGAAAACGAGTCATTTTTCTGGTAAAAGTCGCGCAATGAAATAGTACTGTTCTTGGCCGAGAAAGTTTCATACCCGAGAAAGTTTGCATGCGAAAATTTCGCTAGCCGAGGAACTTTCGCTGGCCGAGAAATTTGAAACCGCGAAATTTTTTTTCTCATGTTGAGAAATTTTGAAACCGCGAAATTTTTTCCAGGTTGAGAAATTTTGAAACCGCGAAATTGTTTTTTTCCAAGTTGAGAAATTTTAAAACCGCGAAATCTTTCCAGGTTGCGAAATTTCTTGAAACCGCGAAACTTTGAAACCGCGAAATTTTCTAAGGCTGAGAAATTTTTCAAACTGAGAAATTTTCCAGTACATGCGAAAATTTTACAGTACATGCGAAACTTTTACAGTACATGCGAAAATCTTCTTGATATGCGAAACTTTTACTGTACATGCGAAAATTTACTCTGAATGCGAAATTTCCTTATTTCGCGACTCACTCTCACAACGAAATTACTCGGACGCACATTTTCACACAGCATTTTTCGCACCCCCGAGAAATTTGCACCCAACCTTTAAACTTGATCCAAACACACCTTTTAGCTTCAAATCTTGCAAAAATCACTCTTTAAAAAATACACTTAAACGTTTTTGACCACCAAAAATTTCTGCCCCCCCCCCCCCCCGGATTAAATAAGGTTTTAAGGAGCAAAAAAAAAAAAAAAAAACTCGGCAAATTTTGGCCCCTACGGAAAATTTATATCATTGAATAGAGAAAAATTTTCTAAGCCCATTGGACTTTGTCTATTTTACACTTTTAAAATTTTCAGAAATAAATTTTTCTGGGCCAAAATTTTCGGTATAGACGACGTTTTTGTAAAATTTTGAAGGCAAATACAAAACGCGGCAACGATCACCGTACCCAACAATCGACCTAGGACGGTATTGGCACATTGTAGGAAAAAGTTTAGCTCACCCCCAAACTTTTCGGAGCCGAATTTCCAAATGCCAATTTCACCTCCCAGCATGAGTAGGTACTAAGAAAGCTGCTCCACACTCATGACTGGTATGCGACGAGGGCAGCTAATTTTCACCCAGCATGTATGGTACCCGGGTTGCTCCACATACATGACTGGTACACGACGTGAGCAACCACACTCCGGCATGAATGGTACATGGGTTGCTCCACATTCATGACCGGTATGCACTGCGAGCAACCAACCCCATCGTGCACGTTACACGGGTTGCTCCACGTGCATGAAGGGATGTCAGAGAAGCGAGCAATCATCATGACTTCTGTACAAATCCGTGCAGAACCCGAACCTACAAAGAAGGGTTGACAAAAGTTCAACCAACCATCAGTGGGCGCGCCATCCAATCTCGATGCTTAGGCGATGTGGATCTCATGTACCAGACTCCACCGTCCACCCACTGCCATCCATTCCACCATGGTGCGCTACATGGAGACGTCCTAAGCCACCGTGATCCTCTTTACGCCCTCACCACCACCACCTGACGAGTCTCAGAAGTGTCTGATCAACAGTTTTGGGCCACCCTCGTCGACATCACTCGTGGTCGCCTTTCAACGCGATCACGCCACGCCACCATAGTTCCCATGGATCAGTGAAAACCCCCTGATCCTAACCCAGGAACGAGCCTACCCTAGCCTCTCTAGACTAGCTCTAGGTCGCGCGACATCCTCCTCCACGCAAAGATCAAATCAACGATCTCGGGAGGATGACGTAAGTCGCTTGCAGGAGTTGCGAACCAACGACAACATGATCGCACTCCTCTGTCATATCTCACCACAACCCGGACCTCGCCCATAGGTACAGGAGACGACTCGTTCGTTTCCCGAGTAGAAGTCGCGGCATCTGGTCCAACCGCGCAATTAACCCTCCCAACCACTCAGCTATCCTTTCGCAGATAGTTGTTTCATTCGCACAAGAGGAACCACGTTAGCCATCACCGCCCCACTTGGAGACGGTTGATGTTGAACATGCAGTGCTCCGCCTCTCACTGCACCTCTTCCATCCACATAGAGTCTAGTGTCCTCACCCACCGAAATTTTCCACTTTCTAGGACACAAACACTCTTTACGCACCGCAGGTTCTTCATGAACTTGCCCGAACGCTTGATGACGTCCTTGTGACCGAGAGCGGAAGACCCAAGACAGCCACCCTCACCACAACTGTCGATGGGCCACGGATACGAGCTTGTCTCATCGTCCGTGCGAACGGAAAGCCTTTGTGGCTCTCCGGTTCCTTTTGTCCTGTGCAAACAGGCGGCACATCGGACACATGTTTCGATGTTGTGACGACGGAGCGTCTCTGTGACCCCCGTCTGGTTAGTTACCCCGTTCGTGATGGAGCCCCGACTCATAGCAATCAGCGAGGAACTTACACATTCCATGCCGCGCTCAACGAAGATCTATGAGGAAAAGGTCCCATCACCGACACCACTCCACCCGCCTACGCCTACGCCACCACATGCTGCTCCGTCTCTCCAGTGTTCAAAACTGAACCCGGAGGAACACCAATTGCTGTTACTCCTGAGAATCCCACTTGATTGCTTCACTCAACGCCACACTACATCACCATCACCACCATCAACGCCAGAGGCAGACTCGTCCCACAGACGACGTGACGATCCCAAAGACGGAGATCATCTCAAGGGGGAGTAAAGGAGAAGAACTGAGTTGAAGATCGTACAGCAGCATCAGCAGCAACAATCATCCACCTCCACTCACACCACCTATGCCACCTCTCACAACACCTACTCCACCACCTCCACCAACTACGCCCCGCCGGAGGCTTCCACTACCTCCGCGCACATTCTTATGTGTCAGGCTATTATGTTCATAATGGAACACTCGAAGGAGCCATGGCACATCTCATCCACCACATTCCGCCACCACTGCGCTGACCACTCTGAAGACCGGGCTCTCTGCTCTTGAAAGTCACATTTCAATGGAGCCTTGGCACATTTTTTACGCCCCACGCCTACCTTCTTCTGGAGCCAGACGAGTCATCTTCGAGGCTGAACCAGACAACTTCCATTCGAAGACGACAAATCCGGCGCCAAGAAGAAGAAGATTGGAGAATCTTAACAAGTGAGTCCTAGCCGAGCCATCAATGCCTCCGCAAGAAGAGGAGATATCCCTTGTAGGGGGAGTTTGTTAGGACTCGAGATTCCTCCAATACGCCCAACAAAGATATCCCGCACTGAATTGAAGATTGAACACTAAGGGGGAGATTGTTAGGAAATATTTTGTTCATTATATTATCTTTGTTGGTTAGCTTTATTAAACTTTGGGCTAGCTCTTAGTTGGGTTAGTTCTTAGTTATTCATGTAATGGGCCTTCACAAGAAGCCCACCTATTATATACCAACTTGTGGTATAAATAGGAAAACCATAACACATAGTTAGGTGTGCTTGTGAGGGTAGATCAAATAAACATTTATTTAGTGAGAGAGAGGCTCCTCAAGAACACCACCAAGCCCCCACGCCCGAACCTAAATCTCGATCATTCGGCGTGTTTAATCCGTCCTAAGTCGCATTATTGGTGAAATCTCGGACCAACAAAAGCAACTAAACAAAAATTTGCGATCATAAAATCACGTAAATGAGTGAGAAATCCATTAAATTGAAAGTTCCGGGGTTAAGTTGAAAATTTAGGACTAGATCAGAACTTTCTGGACTAAATTGAAAACTATTAGGGATCGAAATACACCTGCAGGGACTGAAATAATATTTTTGGGACTGAGAACGCAATTTTCCCTGAATTTAGATGTATGCATATGTGTATCTATCTATGAACGCGAAGAAGATGGAGTTCAGATTTTTTTTCAATCGAAAAAAACAAACGATTTCTCGATCGTAAAAGGTTCCGATCGAGTTTTCGATTGTTGACCCAAGTTTCTCGCGTTAACTGGATATCTCGAGCTTAAAACAGAATTTTTTTCGATGAAAAGAGAGACGAAGTCTCTAACAAAGCTGGGTTTTTCACGATAAAAAAAAATCAAGACAACAGATTTTGCTATCGTAGACCTTTCTCGAACGAGTTTTTCGAGCGTTGACCCACGTTTCTCGCATGGAAAAGGTTTCTCGAGCGAAGAACAGAAATTTTTCGATGATGAAAGTGACGAACAAAGATATGAAATCGTGAAACTAGCCGTGAGTCGAAACAAATGAAATCTTGATCCAAACACAACATCGTTTGAATTCAGCTTGGGTGATGAACCGAAACGTGTAGATTAACGATTACGAAGACTCCATTTGACCTGAAAACAGCAAAATCGGTCGAATTTCTCGAGATTTCACGAACAACACTCAAAGAGGTTTTTCGATCGATCTTCAAAATATGAACAGAATATGGTTTCGATCGATCAGATTATAGCACAGAAACGTTTTAAACACTCGATCAAACAACAAAAACAGCAAAACAATTAGATTCATGAAGAATCAGTTCGAGATTTTGAAGAACTGTGCGAAGAACAGAAATTTGATCGATCTTCAAAATTTGTAGAAACGTTGGTTCGATGGATCGGAAATTAGCTCAGATCAATTATAAACTCCTAAATTCTCACCTACATTGCGTAAGACCCGTGTATTAAATAAGCTAATGCTGTTCTAATGCTTTATGTAATTGCAAATGATTTTTGTGTAGTTACTGAAATGCTTATGTGATTTATCTAATGATTATGTGCTCAAAATGAACTTATGTGATCTATTGAAATTTTCGGCATGAAGATTTTGTGTTTAAGGTGTATTTTGTGATTTAAATATGCAAATTGTTGTTTAATATTTTATGTGATTGATTATGGAAGTTCTCGAAGTATTATGTAGCTTACATGACTTTGTTATTTGTTACAATGAATCGTATGAGAATTTCATGATTCATATGTTGGGACTAAGTTCCAGAGTTTTGAAATGTCTATGTGAAGAATGCGTTGGTGCTTATGAGAGTAGTTATCAACAATAGAACAATTGTTAAATTTTTTAAGGGTTTGCAATAGGTTAATTTAGCCGATTCAATTTGTTTTGGACAAATGGTTTTAGTTTCAAACCGTTGGATTGTTTTCGGTGTATGTTAGGTCCTAATTTATCCAACCTAGATCTAATCTATGAAGAACGGATTGTAAATCTAACGAATTCGAAAGCTACCAAAATTTACCAATTAAGCTTTGTAGAGAAATGACGAAGCTCAAGCAAGGGTTGGCGAATTTTTCTCTCTAAAAATTTCCAATTCTTCTATTCGATACTGATTGCTACAACACACTCCTTATTTCCTAAGGAGTTCACTTATACGTACCACCTCGTGGTATATTTACACAAGTAGTCCTTCAAAATGACTAATTACAATTTAGCCCAAGGCTACTAATTTGCATAGCAAGACTAAGACAACTATATTAATTAAATACAATAAAATAGTCCAACAATCTCCCATTTGTATTCAATTTTCAATATAGCGCGGGTTGTCTTCGTCTTGCAAATGGAAAGAGTCATCCAGTCCTCGAAATCTTCTCTTCAGTAAATCTTCAAGCTCACCCAGTCTTCTAGGCATCGACTTTTTCTTCGAATCTTCCTTTCAAGTTCTTTCTCCTAAATATGTACAAAGTATTCTTGCCGGATTTAGAAAGTCCGCGTTCCATTTCTCCCGTTGAAAGCACACAAAACTCGAAACTCCCCCTATTTGGGTCAACCTTGTGTTGAGATCGGGAAGTCCGATGTGAGGTTTGGGGAGATGAACACGGTTGGCAACTTCGATCGTTGATGCAGTGGACACGATTGGCAACTTTGGCCCTTGATGCAGTGGACACAGTTGGCAACTTCAGTCCTTGATGATGCTTGAATCATGTGTCGTTCGGTCCTCGGTCTTTGCTTCTTCTTCCGGGAGCAAGGGGCATGTGAAAGTCGAGGAGAGGGCTCGAATTCAGCCATCTTCTCGGTTTCGCTAGATTAATCTTCTCCGAATGGAAGTTGTCTGGTTCGGCGTCGAAGACGCGTCTCTAGTTCCAGAAGAAGGTAGGCCGTCTCTTTCTTTCGCTAAATCTTCGAGAGCAGAGTTCGAAGTGATGGTTGGAAGATCTTCTTGAAAAGCGTCAACTTCACACACCTGAAATCACTAAAACGCTCCCCCGAGGATTTAGTCGTTTAAAAAGATTCAAGGAGAGTTCATGATTTTAATGTAGACTCTAAAAGCGTAAACATGAATTATAACAGTAAAAATTACTCCCCCTTAAATTCATATTACCCCCCCTCAATTCATGATCATTGAAAACATATAACGGAGTAATTTCAAAATAATAGAGTAATTTTTCATTCTCCCCCTTAATTCATGTCTTCACACCCTAAGAATCTTGACTCCCCCTAAAAAATAGTTTTGAATTTCACACAGTTATGAGATTTGCGATCTTAAAAGTTTTGCAATTTGATAAAACGTCGTCTTTTTGAGATTTTAATATCTAAATCTTCAAAATCAAATTTTTCGATTGCAAAAAGTTTTGTGGGCGAAAAACAAGTTTTGCAACGACAAACCTGTAAAAGCAACTAAACAAAAATTTGCGATCATAAAATCACGTAAATGAGTGAGAAATCCATTAAATTGAAAGTTCCGGGGTTAAGTTGAAAATTTGGGACTAGATCAGAACTTTCTGGACTGAATTGAAAAGTATTAGGGATCGAAATACACCTTGCAGGGACTGAAATAATATTTTTGGGACTGAGAACGCAAGATTCCCTGCATTTAGATGTATGCATATGTGTATCTATCTATGAACGCAAAGAAGATGGAGTTCAGATTTTTCTTTTCAATCGTAAAAAATCAAACGATTTCTCGATCGTAAAAGGTTCTCGATCGAGTTTTCGATTGTGGACCC
The DNA here is from genome assembly GCA_027422505.1 of Craterostigma plantagineum. NCBI lineage: Eukaryota > Viridiplantae > Streptophyta > Magnoliopsida > Lamiales > Linderniaceae > Craterostigma > Craterostigma plantagineum. The sequence goes on from JAPQWV010000712.1 coordinate 241,615, forward strand.
AAGTTTCTCGCGTTGACTGGAATTCTCGAGCTTAAAACAGAATTTTTTTCGATGAAAAGAGAGACGAAGTCGCTAACAAAGCTGGGTTTTTCACATCGAAAAAAAATCAAGACAACAGATTTTGCAATCGTAGACCTTTCTCGAACGAGTTTTTCGAGCGTTGACCCAAGTTTCTCGCATGGAAAAAGTTTATCGAGCGAAAAAAGAAATGTTTCGATGATGAAAGTGACGAACAAAGATATGGAATCGTGAAACGAGCCGTGAGTCGAAACAAATGAAATCTTGATCCAAACACAAAATCGTTTGAATTCAGCTTGGGTTATGAATCGAAACGTGTAGATCAGCGATTACGAAGACTCAATTTGACCTGAAAACAGCAAAATCGGTCGAATTTCTCGAGATTTCACGAAGAACACTCAAAGAGGTTTTTCGATCGATCTTCAAACTTAGAACAGAATATGGTTTCGATCGATCAGATTATAGCACAGAAACGTTTTAAACACTCGATCAAACAACAAACACAACAAAACAATTAGAATCATGAATAATCAGTTCGAGATTTTGAAGAACTGTGCGAAGAACAGAAATTCGATCAATCTTCAAAATTTGTAGAAACGTTGGTTCGATCGATCGGAAATTAGCTCAGATCAATTATAAACTCATAAATTCTCACCTACAATACGTAAGACCCGTGTATTAAATAAGCTAATGTTGTTCTAATGCTTTATGTAATTACAAATGATTTTTGTGTAGTTATGGAAATGCTTATGTGATTTATCTAATGATTATGTGCTCAAAATGAACTTATGTGATCTATTGAAATTTTCGGCATGAAGATTTTGTGTTTAAGGTGTATTTTGTGATTTAAATATGCAAATTGTTGTTTAATATTTTATGTGATTGATTATGGAAGTTTTCGAGTATTATGTAGCTTACATGACTTTGTTATGTGTTACAATGAATCGTATGAGAATTTCATGATTCATATGTTGGGACTAAGTTCCGGAGTTTTGAAATGTTTATGTGAAGAATGCGTTGGTGCTTTATGAGAGTAGTTATCAACAATAGAACAATTGTTAAATTTTTTAAGGGTTTGCAATAGGTTAATGTAGCCGAGATTCAATTTGTTTTGGACAAATGGTTAGTTTCAAACCGTTGGATGGTTTTCGGTATATGTTAGGTCCTAATTTATCCAACCTAGATCTAATCTACGAAGAACGGATTGTAAATCTAGCGAATTCGAAAGCTACCATAATTTACCAATTAAGCTTTGTAGAGAAATGACGAAGCTCAAGCAAGGGTTGGCGAATTTTTCTCTCCAAAAATTTCCAATTCTTCTATTCGATACTGATTCCTTGCAACAACACACTACTTATTTCCTAAGGAGTTCACTTATATATACCACCTCGTGGTATATTTACACAAGTAGTCCTTCAAAATGACTAATTACAATTTAGCCAAAGGTTACTAATTTTCATAGCAAGACTAAGACAACTATATTAATTAAATACAATAAAATAGTCCAACAATCTCCCCATTTGTATTCAATTCTCAATATAGCGCGGGTTGTCTTCGTCTTGCAAATGGAAAGAGTCATCGAGTCCTCGAAATCTCCTCTTCAGAAAATCTTCAGGCTCACCCAGTCTTCACGAATTCGAAAGCTAGAGATCGAGATTTACCAATTAACCTTTGGAGAGAAATGACTTGAAACTCAAGCAAGGGTTGGCGAATTTCTCTCTATAAAAATTTCCAGTTCTTCTATTCGATACCGATTCCTTGCTACAACACACTCCTTATTTCCTAAGGAGATCACTTATATATACCACCTCGTGGTATATTTACACAAGTAGTCCTTCGAAATGACTAATTACAATTTAGCCCAAGACTACTAATTTGCATAGCAAGACTAAGACAACTATATTAATTGAATACAATAAAATAGTTCCACCAGTATATGTAAACCTTTCGACAACTGTAGATTTTGGTAATCTAAGTGTTCGGTAATTTACTACTTGTGGCATATTAGGGTTTTCAAATACTTGTGTCCGTTATGCAAGTAAGTTTTCGGCACCTTCTTTTGATATATAAAGTTTTCGGTATTTTTAGGGTTTTCCACAATATAGGGTTTCTGGAGTTCTAATAGTTTTCGATAAAGAATATATTCGGGTTTGGGTATTATTTTCGGGCAGATAAGTAAACTTAGTGGTAGGAAGAATTATACGGAAGTATTATTTTTGGGGAAATTAGGGAAATATTCTTTAGAGAATTTTGAGGAAGTACAGTATGGGCGAAAATATTTTCGAGGAAAATACTTATTTATTTGTTTATGAAATGTTGCATTTTTATCTGCTCTGCACAGCATGTGTACGATACACCAGTGTGAGGAAGGGTTGACCGCATTGATACGGTGACACCTTAAGGTATCGGCGCGAGGCTCATGTGGGTAGATGTGACCGATTTTTGTCGTCGACTCGTAGTGGAGTCTGAGGGTAGTAGTAGTGAACCTGACATTATTGTCGAGGCCACTTTCGTATGAGATATGTGAGGGTCTGGTTGGCGAAAGTAGCGACCTGGTACAGTTTGCTCAGGGAGGACCCTACCAGCGTAGGCATCGCCGGAGCAGGTAGACGTCTCGGGAGAGAGCCGGGGGCTGCTGATCTCTTAACTCCTTCCTTAAATAGGTTGCGCGAGGTGCCTAGTTTTAGTCTGTGGGCCCATTGGTTGAGGTGAGACCTGTAGTCGAGATGAGATCTAGGTTGAGATGAGGTCTAATGGTAGGACGAGCGTGCATCGCATGGTGAGGTTGGAACACTTTCATGTGAGATATGAAAGTATTGTTATCGGGGTAGAGTCAGGGTTGAGTGCACGTCGCATATCACGTATTATTTCACCACTGAGCAATAGCTCAGGGTTTTACGTGTTGTAGGTAGCGAGCCCGACGCTGATTCGCGTCGCAGCTGAGGCGGGCTGACGGCGGTGCTCCATGGACTTTTGAGGGCGAGGCTGTACATGGATGACGACCTGTGTGGCGACGTTAGGATTTTAATATTTTGAGCATTTTGTTATTGGGGCTACGACCCATATAAAGTAATGACGCTGTAGATGATATTCGTCATGATATATTTTAGTTAGGAAAAGTTTTCGTCGGACGGGTCTTCCGCGACTTACGTTGCGAAAATCTGCCAAATTAGCTTCTTAAAAGTGAGGGTCGTCATACGTTGTGAGATAGCGCTTGTGTACCAGGCAGTGCATTAATTGACTGTACGCAAAATGGTAAGTTCGGTCTTTGCAGCAGTCACGCTGTGCCTTTTGCTTTATTCCTTAATAAGCTTGGCTTGACTTCAACTTGGCTCTAGCTTGCAGCCTTGTATTAATTGTTCGTCAGAAGTCTTCAACTTGCCTTGCCTTGAATGTATTTGAATCTTGTCAATCGTTGCACTTTTGGTATCATCCATTTCGGTCTTCATTGTACTTCCAGTAGTAGTCTTGATCAGGTTTCTGTTTGCTCTGATAGGCTTCTGTTTGTTTTTGGTTTCTCCTAAGTCTAATCGGTATACTTATTAAGTTAGTTCAATCACCAAAACTGTTAATTTGAGTATTTAAATTCACGATTTCTAACAACTTCCCCTTTTTGGTGATTGACCAAACTTAATGAAGCAGAAGAACTTTCATTCATATCACAAAGTTTTCGATACAAACTACACATCTACTACAACCAATCTAGCTAGCCTATCTAGTCCTTAGACTTGGCTAGCTCTTCAATCTCCTTCAATTTTTCTGGCGTCCATGTAAGCTGCTTGCTTGAGGTCCACAAGTCTGATCAGTTCACTTGCCTGGTCCCGAGTCAGATTGCACGCTATGCGCCTCAAAGTTGCATGGTTGTACAAGGCTTCAAGCGGTCCAGCTTCAGCCACTAGTGTTGGACTTGGGCTGACTAGCAGTTCGTCCGGTATGATGAGCTGCTCTGCCCTGAGTCTTTTGGGATTATATTGGCCGAAGCTGAGCGTCGATAATGTTGAGGAATATGCCCTAGATGTCGTACGAGGACTCGGAGTACAAGTGCAATTCGGTAATTGTGTAGTGTTTAGTGCTGTAATTTGATTACTTCTATTAATGGAATGATTTTATTCAAGATTAGTTCATTATTCGATAAATAAATTAAAAGGCAAATTATTGATTAGTCTAAAGATTTAATCTTGCAGTCTGGGTGAATAAGACAACTATAAAACCCAAATATAGGCAATTCAGTTACTGATTCTGTGTGGAGAAAGAGGGGCACAAGCTGAGATACTGAAACATTAAAATGAGTCCACAATTCTAAGTCTCCGGTAGGGTGAGTGATCGCCAAGTATGACTTGTTTGTCGATGGATCCAAGCGGTTGTGTCAACTGTTCACTTGGGAAGGGGGAGCCCATGACAATAATACAAGATGAATCAGGGGATTATTTGTATTTTGACACGGACTCGTATCAACACGCTTGGATTGTCCTTGATCGATCGATTGAGTGTAGTAGTCTGCGTGAACCTTAGACTGAAAGGGTTAACTTGGGGTTGATCTTGAGGTCTGGACTTGTCACTAGTTTGCTAGGCCCGTCTTGCCGGTGGCATGGGTCAGTGGCAAAATGTGGTCTTGACTTTTCGGTGCGACTGCCGGTTGAACCGCGGAGCGGGATTTACAGCAATTAAATTCGAGGTTAACGTCCTATGGCAAGTTTAATGTGCGAGAATCCATCCAAGAGTCTGGCCAGAGCATATAACTGACTCGCGATAGTCGTGGAGGGCAGTTTAGGTATTTTCGACGACATAAATGTCATTGAGTCGAGTTTGACTACGCATGACTTTCACTCGACCGGGACAAACGTAAAGGGTTTATACTCTGACGGAAATCTACAGTCGGTTTGTGGATTATGATAGGAAACGACCCTGGGATGCTCTCAGAGGTCAAAGCTTGGCTTTCGATCGAATTCTCTATGAAAGACCTGAGAGAAGCGACCTATATTCTAGGAATTCGCATATTTGATAGGGCGAAAAGATCAATAGGCTTGTCCTAGGCCCTTTACTTAGATAAAGTCCTTAAAAGGTTTAAGATGGACTACTCTAAGAAAGGGTTCCTACCTATGGGGCATGGAATTCATCTCTCAAACACTGTGTCTCATCAGAATAAGGTACAAAGACAAGGGATGAGTGGAGTCCCCTATGCTTCAGCTGTGGGTAACCTGATGTAAGCGATGCTTTACATGCGACCGGACAGAGTGTATGATGTGAGCGTAGTCAGTAGGTTTCAGACTAATCCTGGTAAGGATCATTGGGCGGCAGTAAAGACAGTCCTAAAGTACCTTAGATAGACTAAGGACTTGATGCTGATTTACAGCCCAGGTAGATGGATATACGGATTCGGACTTCCAATCAGATGTGGATGGCCGAAAGTCTACCTTGGGTTTAGTCTTTACGCTCAGTGGTGGCACAATATATTGGAAAAGTTCCAAACAGAGCACGCCTGATGATTCCACCACTGAGGCGGAGTACATCGCAACTTCAGGAGCTGCCAAGGAGGGTGTTTGGATACACAAGTTCCTGGAGGAACTACAGGTGGTACCTAGCATTGTGGATCGCCCGCTGCCATTGTGGTGCGACAACAGCGGGGCTATTGCACAAGCTAAGGAATCACGTGGTCACAGTAAATCCAAGCACATAGAGAGAAAATACCACGTGCTACGTAGGTTTGTTGAAAATGGCTCGATAGCCATGCAGAAAATCGCCTCTGTAAAGAATGCATCAGACCCGTTCACGAAGCCACTACCATAGGCAGTGCTTCGATCGACACCTCGATAGAATGGGGTTAAGATATGATAGCGTGTGGCATTACCTCAAGTGGGATATTGTTGAGGAATATGCTCTAGATGTCGTACGAGGACTGGGAGTACGATGGCAATTTGGTAATTGTGTAGTGTTTAGTGATGTAATTTAATTACTTCTATTAATGGAATGATTTTATTCAAAATTAATTTATTAGTCGATAAATAAATTAAAAGAATTACTGATTCTGTGGGGACAGAGAGGGGCACCAGTAAGCTGAGATACTACAGTATTAAAATTATTCCACAAGTCTAAGTCTTCAGTAGGGTGACTGGATCAACAAGTATGACTTGTTTGTCGATGGATCCAATACGGTTGTGCCAACCGTTCACTTGGGAAGTGGAAGCCCGTGACAATAATACAAGATGGATCAGGGGATTATCTGTATTTGGACACTGACTCATAATCGAACGATCACACGCTTGGATTGTCCTTGATCGATCGATTGACTGTAGTAGTCTGCGTGAACCTTAGACCGAAAGGTTAACTTGGGGTTGGTCTTGAGGTCTTGACTTGTCACTAGTTTTCTAGGCCCGTCTTGCCGGTGGCATTGGGGCAGCGGCGAAATACGGTCTTGAGTTTTCGATGCGATTGCAGGTTGAACCGCGGAGCGGGATTACGTTCTCGATTAAATTCGAGGTTAACGTCATTTGGCAAGTTTAATGTGAGGGAATTTATCAAAGTCTCTAGCCTCAGCATATAACCGACTCGCATTAGTCATGTAGGGCAGCTTAGGTATTTTCACTGACATAAACGACATAGAGTCGAGTGCTGTAAGTTTGACTATGCGTTACTTTCACTCGGCCGGGGTAAACGTAAAGGGTTTATACGCATGACGAAAATCTACAGTCAGTTCGGGGATTATAATTGATCAAATTCGTACTCAACTTGCAATCTGTTCAATACCACGGGGCTGGATAGGTGAATATTGAACTCCTAGATACCTCCTAGGCCATTGAGACGAACCAAGAGAGTCGCGCTTAAAAAGGGCAACCGACACAATGTCAATATGAGAGGGAGAGACAATGATAGGTCCCAGATTGGAACATTAGGGTTTTGGGCTTGGCCAAAATCCTAATCGGCCGAAAATACCAAGTTTGACAAGTGAGAGGTAAAATGGTCTTTTCACCTCACGTGATATTTTTAAATAAAATATTGGATATTTAATATTTAGTATATGATTTAAATTAGATTTAAATCTTTATTATTGTTTTAGAAAAATAGCATTATTTAATTTGCAATTAAATAATATATATATCGAATATATAAAAGTTTCGAATTTTATTAGATAAAGTTTCGAAATATTAAATATATTTATATTGTATATTTGATAATTAAAATATAATAAATACAATACTTTAATTAATGTAAAACCGAGACTTAGTAAAAGATGTGGTGTGAGAACTTTTCTCCAACCACCTACCCTATTTTTGGCAAATCCTAGGTGGCATAAGTAGGGTTTCCGTGACCCTAGAAAAAGAAGAAGCTAATTTTGAAATTAAAAGTCCAAGAAGTGAAAAACTAAGAGTTTTCTCTTCTTATCACTTTCTCTCTCGAGGGCAGCAAGCAGCTCGTTCTTGGACTAGCCGCACTAGCAAGAATAGCTGCGACGTTCGTGAGGTGCCTGTGTGACGATCTTGTGCAAAGAAGGAGTCCCGTTTGTGTGCTATTGGCGTAAGAGAGGGACACTATGCCTCGGGAATTCGAAGGGTTGGAATCTAGCCATCGTCGAGAGGTTTCAACGAGGTATCATGGCTGATCCCTTATCTCTTTGTGTCATTACATTCTCGTGTTTGTAACCTAGAGATCTTGGAAAGGCGGGAACCCCAAGAAATTTAAAAATTCCGCCATTCAAGGAACGTGGGTCTGGGGACCCTCAGGGAATCCCAATAGATAGATATGAATATTGAGCAGCGATGGGTTGTTGACTGGCAGTTCGTCCGGTTTGGCCTCGTCCCTTTGACTTGGCCTTGTGCTTCCCCCAGCACTACTTCCTGCAGCAACTGTAGTGCTACTTTCCCCCTTTTTGTCAACACCAGGGCCGGTCTTTGCCTGATTCACCATTAACTGAACAAGTTCAGCTAACTCTACGTCTTGACCGCGACAAATTCTCCCTTTACGGCGTCCTCACTGCATTTGATGTCATCGCGGATGCTGTTGAGGCTTTTCACCATTGATTACTGTGAGGAGTCCAGGGTCTGAAATTGCTCGTTGGCTTTATCCCTGTTGGCATTGACCATTTTTTCAAAATGTTCATCTGCCGGTGCATGCGCTTTATAAGCGACACCTCCTTGACTTCAGCAATGATGTCTGAGGGAATTTGGTCTTCGGGTTTTGGGGTGGAGACCGGTACAGTCTGTCGTGGTGGCGATGACGCCGACTGTTGAGGTTCCGGTACCGGTCTGGAAGCTGATGTTGAAGCTGCTGCAGGTTCCGGTTGGTGTTGCTGTGTGTGCACCGGAGATGGTTGTTGCACTAGGTAAGTGGTGGCCTGCTCATGATGTGGCAGCATGGTTTCAACAGCTTCTGGCGCCTCAGCTTCTTCAAAAGTTAGGAGCGGATGATGTGGCTGCTCCTGAGAATTTTCTATGACCGGGACTTCGGGGGCAGTCTCAGTTCCTTAGCCTGGCTAGAATTCCCTCATCAGTTTGCGAGGCTTCAACTGGTATCTCCACCTCAAGTGTTGTTGCCTCAATAGGTCTGGCCTCACCAGTTTTATCGACAGAGACCGGAATTTCTGCCTCGATCTGTGTGGTCCCGGTTACAATTGGCAAGATTGCCAGTGCTGTTGATATTTTGCTGAGTGTTGGACTCTTGGGAGCTTCTGTTGTTGTGGCTTCTGGAGCAGATATTGAGATGGGGATAGGGACCGATTGTTGTGGCTGCTCAAATTGGGGGACCTGTATTGTATTGATTTGTTGCGCTGAGGTTGTGACCGGTCCTACTTGTGCTATTTCGTTTACAGCCGTGGCGAATCGGTGTTCCATGCTCAGTTTTTCCTGGTCCAGTCGCGCCAACACTTCCAGGTCTTGATATGCACTTCTTGAAGTAGGCTGGAAGTTCTCTTTTCTCTGATTTATATATGATTGGAGTGCATTTATCTTGATAAGTAGAGTGTAGTAGAGTTCGCGCGACTGGAGCAGCTCCTTGATAGACTTGATACCGAGATATCTGATTTATCGGCCTTCAGTCTTCTTTGCCTTATTCATCTGGTCACTTGACAACTTGCGACTGAGTGGTGTGTACCGGACGGGGACCCAATCATCAAAGTCTTGGATTTTGACGGCTATATTCTCCTCAATCTCCTCTCTTATTAAGATCCATGCGGTTTCTTTGATGTTCTGAGGAGACTGAGTGACCGGAGCTTTCCCTTTGCCTTTGTCAGTGTGCACTAACTGGACAACCTCCGGTTCTTTTATCACCACACTGCTCTTGTCCTTAGCAGCATCTTCAACCCTCGGTCCGATTGGTGATGAGACCGGAACTTCATCGGGTATTTGCACTTCAGTCTGAGCGATGTCCGGTTTGGTGAATGTGATTGTGACCTCAGCCTCGACACCAGTTGCTGACTCCAAAATTGCAACTGTTGGCTTCTCAGAGGGTGCGACCGGTCCCTTTTTAGTGGCTGGCATAGATCGCTTCTTCTTTGCCACCACTTTGATAGGCACGTCTGATCCTGAACTTGAGGAAGTCAGAACTACCTTTTTCTTGCCCGGTTTTGACTTTTGGGTCTTCTCCACTGCCATTTTTTTGCTAGGCTTCGACGCGACCGGTTTCCCCAAAGCCTTTCTCTTTGCCAGTTTCTTGGGCTATTCCTTTGCTGGTGCTTTGGCAGGGTTCTTTGGAGAAGCAGTCACGGCAAACTGGCCTAAATAGGCGGCCGTGACCAATTGATGGGGACTGAGGGGCTGCAGCGGTCCCAAGTCATTCACCTTTAAGAAGAATGGAAATCCGGGGTGTGTAGTTCTTGAACTGCCCCTGTATCAGTTCGGCACCATGGCAGTCAAAATGCGGTAGATAATATCCGCCCAGTTTATCCTTTGATTTTTGAGGACGGCCACCATGGCTTGGATCTTCTCTATTGTCAACATGTCAAAAGATCCAGCCTTGCCCAAGACTGCTTTGGCCAGTACATCGTGCAACAGTCTATAGGCCGGTTTGAGCACAAGCCTCTTTTCAGCATATTTGAATGACGCCCCAGAAATGGACATCATTTTCTTCATATTCCCCTTCACGTTCTCGTCGTCTGTTGAGAACTCGTGAAGGCCTTTAGCCGGCAGCCCTACGGTTTGGCATACCACCCGGACTCAATCACAATATATGCGCCTCTGATGACACATGTATCTTATTGCCATTGATAATGGCGGAATCGAAGAAATCTCTGAGTGCTTGAAGGTAGATCTCATAGCTGCATTCCAAAAAACTTTGAAGCCCAGACTGCTTCATGCCTTGTAGAACGGGGAAAATTCGGAGTCTTGATCTGCCATTGCGTCGTCGAAGTTTATCTGAAGGATAGTCATGGTCATTTCCTGTTTTTGTGGTGCCATCTGTGAGTTTGATATGTTTGGAGAAGGATTGACCGGATTTTTGGCTTCTGGGTGTAAAACTTTTCTGACTGAGAGTGTTTTGGGAATTTTGGGGACTTAGAAGATTTTTTGGAAGTGATAGGGTTTAAACGAAGAAGACGACGAAGTCTTCAAACCCTTTGTAATTCTCCAAAGTGTTGTCGGTTGAAATGGGCTCATTGGGCCTAGGCGGTCCTTACCTTTGCATTTAATGCAACAGTGCTTTATCTCACATACACTGTAAGAACATTTAATGCGTTATTATGTTTAGCACTCATTCTCCGCGGATAAACCTGCAGACCCGATGCCAGTTTACCTAAAAAACATGTTAAGAAAAACATGCAATGTATGAATTAATGAAGTGCATTTAGTGAAAACGAATTCGGTCTTGATCGGCCGGTATTGGTTATATATATACTGCTTTAAAAACCTGGTCCGGTTTCAGAAGGAGTCCAGTATCTGAGCTCAAAAACTTAACTTCTAAATCGTAATTTTGTATAAAAGTTTATACGTAATGAAAGCGATAAAAGAAATATATGTTTAAGGTTTCTTTGTACTGAGCGATATCAGTTTTGGCTGAAACCGACTGGTAGAAGTGTATAGGCCAGTATAGAAAAGAATGACCGGTTATAGAAATGACTTTGCACCGAAATCATAAAAAGTGCAAAATTGTTGTAAAGTCTAGGCAACTCGTCATATCAATTACTTTGACATAACATTTCATGCTTAGAACTTTTAAGATAATCTAAGAGTCCTAAAGCATTTCTAAAGTAAGTAAACTTAGCTTCGGGGAGTGGCTTGGTGAAGATGTCCGCCACTTGTCGGTCTGTTGAAATGTGCTCCAATATGGTATCCTTCCTAAGCACGTGGTCTCTGAAGAAGTGGTGTCTGATCTCTATATGCTTCCTCCTGGAATGGAAGACCAGATTCTGCCTGATTGCTATTGCTTTCGTGTTGTCGCAGAAAATTGGCGTGTCTAACTCCTTCACTCCATAATCCGCCAGTTGGTGTAATACCCGTCAAGTTTAACACGGGTTTTATACCTAATTAAGTAGGGTGAATATCTTACTTAGGAAGTTAATTTAGAAATTTGGTATAATTAAATCGAAACATAGGAATTTCTGATAGTTAATAGGAATAAGTTGAGAACTTGATTGTTTAACATAAGAATGGGCATGTGAATTTTTTGGCATATGACTTAAAGGTTTTCGATACTTTATAAACGAAGGAGTTTTCGGTAATAAAACAAGTCTGAATGAAAATGGTTTCGATATGTTAAGTAAAGTTAAAGGTTAGAGACCTAATTTTTCGATATGAAAACTAAGCTCTAGGAAATTTTCTTTTCGGCAATTCACACCCTCCAAAGTTTTCGATATCCTTATATGTATACACATCGGTATAATAACTAAGGGATAAACATACAAAATAAATGATTGAATATTATATGTGTAATACCCGTAAACTTAATACGGGGATGTAATGTAATTAATTTGGTAAATATCCGAGTTAATGGGAATTAAAGTAAGAGCGAAAGTATAAGCTATATCAGTTTCGAATTATTTTCGAAACTTAATCAAATAAGTGTCCGAAAATAATAAGTAATAGATGGACCAAAACTTTGGGCTATGTGTTGACTTATTTAAAATAAGGCCCAATCATAAATACAATATAATAAATTTGTATGCATATTATGTGTCTATATGATTTATATTTAGTATTTATTTAATCTTGTGACTATATGATATTTAACATTACTTGGAAATTAGGTATGGAGTTTTAGAAATTTTGAAAAGAAAATTTCGAAACATTATAATTTCGGTAGGGTTTCTTTATGGATAATTTCGAAATTTTAGGATGTTGATGAATGGGGAAATTTGAAAGAAGGAATTTGACATAGAGATTGGGAGAATTCGAAATTTTATATCGAAATTTAGAAAGGGGATGTGAACTAGAATCTCGAAATGAGTTTTACTCATTTCGATATTTGGGTTTCGAGATCTTAAGGTGTCCAAAATGAAATCTCGACATATTGTATATATATAGATATATCTCGAAATCTTTATTATAATTTTCAAAACATAGCTCGAGATTTAGTTGGAAATTGATGTCGAGATTACTAAGATAGATCTCGAGATTTTGGTTAATGATAGAATGGAAATAACGTTGAACCAAGTCTAACACTTGTTAAGTGAGTAGGTAAATGTCAATATCTATTACAAGCTAATACACAAAAATCTTAGAGGATAAATACAATCAAATAAAGTTTAAATATTAGAAAGAAACATTACTTTACGCTAAATTACAAACTTTGAGATAATATGTCTCTTTATGAACTATGCAAAACATGGAATGAGTTCAATAGACAAACCATCGGAAAGATAAATTAAGGGAGAGAAAGGAGAGCTCAAACAATGTTCCTAGCTTAACTTGGAGGAGGTAATTTTTTACAGAGTTTATGTTTTCATTATGGTTAAGTATGTTTTAAGTAGTATTAGGCATGAACGGTTTATGAGATCAGTTTCTATGAGATTTTGATTTTCTAAAGGTTTAAGGTTGTTTTTAGAAGTTCCGTGTTCTTGATAATTCAGGTTCTTGATCGAAAAGTTTTAAGAGTTTAGAAGTGAATAGTGTTATAATCTTCGAAAGATTAGAGTTTGGTTGGTTACGAGATTTAAGTAGTGATTTTATAAAGATTTCGAAATAAGTTTTGTTAAGTTGATATTTATCAAGATGTCGAATTAAATTGTTAAACAAGATCTCGATATAAGTTATGTGAAGTTATTTCGATTTTTATGAACATTGAAAGAGAATCTCGATAGGATGTCGTAGTGTATGTGAAGTTGATTCATTGTTTAGAAATTGTTATGAATGTGGAAGAGGATATCGAAGATGATTTTGAGATTATTATGAGGATGTCGAGATCTTAAGTTGTTTGATTGTGTCGAAATTTTTATTAAATGTCGAGAAGGATATCGAATAAGATTTCGAATTTCTTATGAGGATGTCGAAATGTGTGTGTGAAATGGTTCGAAATTCATAAGAATGTCTATATGGGATCTCGAGATTGGTTGTGTGGGATTTCGAGACAAGATGTCGATATGTGTCTTGTGTAGTTAAGGATCTCGAATATGATTTTTAAATGTCGATATGTGGTTTCGAGTTTGTGAATTGTGAAATGATAATCTCGAGTAAGATGTCGACATGTTATGTGAAGTGGGATCTCGAGATGTTATGTGATGTGATAATCTCGAGTTATAACCTCGATATATATATATATATATATGAATTATGACATGAGATCTCGAGATCAATTACTAAGAATGTCGAAGTGTTTAAATGAAGTGGTGCCGAGATTTTTATAATTGTCGAAGAAGAACTCGAGATTCATGTCAAGGTTTATCAACTTCATGTCGAGATCTATGCCGAGTTGTATTTCGAGATTTTATATCATTCAAGTTTCGAAGCTTTATAATATACTATGTCGAGTTTAAATTATTATGCAACTCAAGATTTTCATTTCAAAGTGGTACTTTTAATTTAAGTTAAATTTGGAAATTTGGGGTTTCGGAATTTATAAGTCGAAAATAGGGTCAAATTAAGCCAATTTCATGAAATTATAAGTAAATTAACGAACTCTAATTTTATATGTTTCTATAATTAGGGTTCGAAGGTTAGCGATTTAACCGTACGATAAGCTAAGGATACCAGGTAAGTGGAAATTCACCTACAACACATAAATTAATTTATGTGCGTATTTTATGTGACTATGTTTTTTGATGAGAATATTGTTATCCCCATATTTAACCGGTCAATATTCGAGTCTAACCAAAGACGGGGCGGGAAATATCTCCCGCGGAAAATCTCGTAAAAGATCTCCCGACGCAACAAGCCCGCGACATGTGCTCAAAGAAGCGTCGCTCGAGGCGAGAAGACATACTCGGGAAAACTATGTGTGTCGGGTTGGACCGAGTCTTATGACTATTTCCTAGAGGTTACCCCACTAACCAAGGAAACCACCCACCAAATCATGGACAAGATCCACTAACGACATGGGATAGTGCTTGTAAAGTGAATAAGACCCCAATATAAATAGCCCATCTCCATTTAATGTAAAGGTATGTTGCTCATTCTATCACTAACTGTCATCTCAACTCCCTCCCTCTCACTGATGATATATGCGCACATCTCCTTATTCCTTATACTGATACGAGGATAAGACGACAAACGGTTGACGACGGATACACTTCTCATAGCTTAACGCCCCATCAGTTTATACTCTCTTTAATTATTATTCACTCTTTTCGATTATCTTTACACGCTTTAATCTCGTCTGTCCGATTATCTGACTTGAGCGTCGGAGGGGCGTCGCCGAGACGGCGCCCTTTAGCCCGCTTTTTCGTGACGTTTCAGGGATCCGCCGAAGACGAAAACGACGAACTCGAAACGGTGACGGACCGATACCTTCCAGCGCACTATTGATGCTAGGGTCGATTTTTCGGTCCGCATCAATTGGCGCCGTCTGTGGGAACGTTTAGTTCTTAAAAAATTGCGATGCGTTCTGTGAAATCTGTCTACTCCGTAGCCGGTAGCCACTGTGACCTCCCCATCGACATCGACTGAGTTCGGAACCTCCCCCATGGCGCTGTCAAAAAACCAGCCAAGGCAAGTGAACAATTGGAGGCCCGAGCGGTTACAAATCAGGCGCGAGCAAGTTCCGCGCGTAACGGCCGCATCGTCGAGGCTTAACTCATCATCGCTGCTCCGAAGAGACTATCGCTGAGCAGAGGAGTGCAGTCCGACGACCGAGCAAGCCGTAGGACCACCAAGGAAAAAACTGAGGATCAACAAAGTGTCACACGGAAATTGTGGCCGTCGATTTCAGCCCATATGACTCAGATGACCGATCTGGGACCAGCGGTAGATTCGATGGAAGGCCCTCTGCCGTCGAGCGAACCTGAACGTGCTCTACGAAAGGGTGGTTACCCACACCGATCAGAGGTAAATGGGAGGTGGACTCAAAGCCCACGATTCTTGGTTTTATATGGGGGAAAGCCGCCACCATCACACCCGCCGGCGCTCCGAGATGCCAGAAGCGGTCACCGCCCCCAGCCTCGGCTACAGACCCGTCGTCAACGCATAGTTGGGACCCGACTGTAAGTTTATTCAATTTATGGGGGTATATCTGAAAAAAATTACAAGGCCCACTTCTGGCGATTAATGAAAGCGTGGGGCGTTTGGAAGCAGCGGATTTCGCTGAAATATTTTGTGGGTTCTGAATTAATCGGACCTACATAATCACTTTCTTCAAGTCCGAAATTAGGTGGTACCTGGTTGCTTTGATTTTTCGAGATCTCATTTAATTCGACTTGGGGGCTTGCTGATATATTTAAGAAAAATATCTATATATACATAATAGAAAATAATAATAAAAGAAATAATAATGAAAGGAGAGCAAGGTTTTGAAGGTTACGGCGTGTCTTGGTATTACATATTTTGGGGGCAGATTTTTTTGTTGAATTCTCGAGGGATGATAATAATATTAACACAAGGGGATTTAACCACACTTTTATGGTTCCTTTCGAGTTATCTTAGTACAGAAAATCCTTACGCGACTGAATCAGCCCATACGCCTTCGAGATTTCCCCTTCTTGCCGAAATCAACCCAAGTTGCCAGGTGGAGACGCCCGGGCGGCAGATCGGAATTAGCCGACACTTGGGAAATTGACCCGAGTCCCAACGATTGTGCCGCGCTGTATCAATTCAAGCTCACAACCTCGGCGACCAGTCGGTTATCCGCCGATGTTGTACGCCTCAACGTTCGATCCGCTCGCAGCCGTATGTAGGTCCACATGTGGCTGAGAAACTAAGTCTCAGATGAGGAAGGAACTGACGCCCTCGGAATTTTGGGGCTTGACGACGCATCAGTTTCCTTTGAGCTATTTGAGTACAGGAATTCTCGTGCGCTTGTCGGCCTGAGAGAATATTATTGGTTGGCATCGTCTATACGACAGAATTAGTTCTCGAGATAATTAAGTTTTCGGAGCAGCGTAAGCCTAAGCTTACGGGACCCATAGGAGAAGACTACCCGACCACCCCCTCCTACGGAAAAGGCCTTGGAAACTAACCCGAGGAATCAACATCATTCTTGATAAAATAACTCGCCGATGTTGCTTCCCTCGCTGTCCGACATCATCCAACCACTACGGGCTAACTAACGGAGAACCCAACATCAAGGCCTGGCCGAGCAGCGCGCTTTATCACTATTCAACACCCCAATACCATCAGGGACAACCTTCAAAGTCACAGAAAACAGAAAATTAAAGCCCAACGAGGTTATCACATGCCTAAACGAATCTCGCCCCCGAGTGGATCAAACAAAATCGCAAGATCTTCGCCATATTGGAGGTATGCCTTACTTTCATGATACTTTGGATGTTTAACAGATCATTCCACGAGGAATTGATGATGTATCGAGGGAGAAGCCACAGAAATACAACTGAAGAAAGAAAACAGACCATCTACGATTTTGTGGTGAGAAACAAAAACGAATGATGAAACCACTGCACGAGGATTCACGGTCGCTTGTTGGGAAGTCGGAGACACTCGTCGGTAATTGCGTTCGGATATGGTTTGTAAGTTTTTTAAACGTTTTTGGTAGGATTTATCATATCTATTAAATCAGAGCTGATTTGTTCGAGAAACGAGTATTGGGAAATCGAAGATCTAACATGACAAAAGGATATATTTGAAAGAATATAGATGTTCTATTATTATACAAGGAAGTAGTTGCACGTCGAGGCCCGCGGGCCAATGTGGGATTGACGGTATTAAGGAACAATTATTGCATACTTTGAAATTTATGTGGCTACTATGGGATGATTTTCGGCTCTTACTACATTTCTCGCATTAAGCTTCCAATATTATATTGATTCTCCGGGGATGAATTTTATGCTGCGGGGAGAAATTAGTGGGGCCTGACATTATTGAATTACAGGAGCTTAATTTGTTACCTGTCAGAATGAAGTGGTTGGGCTGGACATGCCATTATCTGAACTTATCTATTTCTAATGGACTATGGGAATTACGAGTGCTTGGCAGCTCAAAAATTTATAAAACAGCGCTACACTGACGCGTGAGACTTGGAAAGCTCGGGGTTCTGAAAGTACAATCACCCACCAACACTAGGATAGAGACATATCTCCTCGGGAATTCTAAACACCGTTTCACATGGCTACGTGTCGGGCCTTTGATGATCAAGTTGCCGACAAGTGTTATTGTTCAATTGCTTTATAATATTATTCATGCGAAACTCTCACCTATTATATCCGTTTGTTGAAGCTGCCTTCAGTCAAAGTTCACAGGTTTCTCGCCATTGAGAAGACCCTGATGAGAAGGATGGTAAAGGCCCTCGATGAATGAGGCGCCATGGAGAAGACCCTGATGAGAAGGGATGAGAAGACCCTGATGAGAAGGGATTGAGAAGACCCTGATGAGAAGGGATGATAAAGGCCCTCGATGAATGAGGCGCGATTGAGAAGACCCTGATGAGAAGGGATTGAGAAGACCCTGATGAGAAGGGATGATAAAGGCCCTCGATGAATGAGGCGCCATCGAGAAGACCCTGATGAGAAGGGATTAAGAAGACCCTGATGAGAAGGGATGATAAATGTCCTCGATGAATGAGGCACGAAAATTCCTAAAGTCCTCGATGAATGAGGCACGAAAATTCCTAAAGTCCTCGACGAATGAGGCACGAAAATTCCTAAAGTCCTCGACTAATGAGGCACGAAAATTCCAAAGTCCTCGATGAATGAGGCACGAAAATTTCAAAGTCCTCGATGAATGAGGCACGAAAATTCTAAAGTCCTCGATGAATGAGGAACGAAAATTCCAATGTCCTCGATGAATGAGGCACGAAAATTCCTAAGTCCTCGATGAATGAGGCACGAAAATTCGAAAGTCCTCGATGAATGAGGCACGAAAATTCCCAAGTCCTCGATGAATGCGGCACGGAAATTCCTAAGACCTCGATAAATGAGGCACGAAAATTCCAAAGTCCTCGATGAATGAGGCACGAAAATTCCCAAGTCCTCGATGAATGAGGCACGAAAATTCCCAAGTCTTCGAGGAATGAGGGACGGAAATTCTTAAGTCCTCGAATGAGGCAACCTCGATGATAAACCTCGAACGAACGAGTTGCTCAAGTAATGTCCCGCGACAATAGGTTGAATATCCCCGAACGAGCTGTAACAAAAATCTTTGCGAGACAAGAGCCTCTTTTCTCCCAAACTCGAATATTTAACCTATACTACGTCCAAAATTCACTAACACTCTTTTGGACTATTTGTGAGGGGGACTATTGTTAACCCCGTACTTTAGCGGTCAAATATTCGAGTCTCTTTGGAAGGGGCGGGAAATATTCCCCGCGAAATACCCCCCGGAGGCGGCCTATGCCCGAAGAGGCGCTACGAGGAGCGATGATGCCGAGGAGGACAACGCATGAATGATGAAGCTTAGGAGCGCATATGCCAATCTGGAATAGTTGAAGAATTGAAGGAGCAAAGTTAAATATTCTAGGAGGCTTTATATGGCAAAGTAAGAACATGCAAAGGACGTAGAAAAATTCCATCAATAGTGGGATGACCTAGTAAGAAGTTCCACCCATGAATGAGAGACGTGCGAGACAAATAAGGAAAGTGGGGCAATTAGATGAAGACTCGATTAAACTATAAATGCCTGTTTCTTCCCTCAAAGAGAGGGGGATCTCGACAATGAAAAGTGAGACATTTGATGAAATAAAGAGAAAAAAAGGCAGAGAACCGAAGAGATATAGAAAGATGAGAAAACCGAAGGCGAGCCAGAGAACAAGGAGGTAGCCCGCCGGGATTCGATTCAAAAGAGGAAACAGCCCGAGGAGGAGGGGAAAATAGCCTCGGGAAGATGGTCAGAGAGACCCCGAGAAGAGAGAATCGGGAACGGGCCGAGCACGTCGGCGAAGAACGAGCCGAGCAAATCAATCCTAAGACGCGAATTGGGCACATCGAGCGGGTTGCGCCTCGCAAGGAGAACATGCAAAAAAACGTGGGCAAGACCACGTTGCCGTAAGAAGTCCGCGAAAGACGTGGGCTAGGGTGATGACCAGGTCAAGGCAAGCTGAAACAAGGTAAGTATAAAAGGCACGGCCGAATCCTTTCGCAGGTATGCTTTTACGAACATAAAAAACTGTCGTTGGAGCCTGGAACCTGTAATTACCCGTTTTTATGACGAAGATGATTATCTGACTTGAGCGTCGGAGGGGCGTCGCCGAAACGGCGCCTTCCTAGCTCGTTTGTTTTGATGTTTCAGGCATTCTACGGCAGCGACGGGGACCAACGGTCTATTCTACGCGCCAGCGCGGAGAGACAATTTTTCGGGATGCATCAATTGGCGCCGTCTGTGGGAATCGTATAAATAAAAAGGTGCACTTGGAAGAATCGGAAAATCTGAAGCCGTTTCGAGCTCGCGCCGTAAAATCCATCGAATTTGCCGCCTTTCGGGCTTTGAGGACGAAGCTTCGTTGTCGTCGTGAGCTCGCGTCGTGCCCCGACCAGCTAACTCGCGAGCGCAATTGCGGGCAACCCCTCGTCGAGGCTCAACTCTCGAACACCTGTTCGAGCGGACCAGACGTTGTCGCCCTCGGAAACAGCACAGACGAGCCACCAAAAATCAACTGCAGACCCGTCGCACTTCCCAAATCTAGAGTCGTCAATACACCTCGGCTCGACAGCACTCATCCCCGGCGATTGAGCAACTGGCGAGACGACCCTGATCAAATAGCCCGCACGCTATCGTCGAGAGTACAACAACTCAAGATCCGCCTCCTAGGGTTCACGAAATGCCATCGCCGAAGGAGGTGCCTCGAGCATCGTCCAAAACTATTTTGCCGAAGGAGGTGCATTCGGGCGGCAGGCCTCCTGAGCCCATTGTGGCGGACATAAATCTCCACGAATTTCACCCGAAGACCCGACCTGCTCGGGATAGATCTCCACGAATTTCACCCGAAGACCCGACCTGCTCGGGATACATCTCCACGAATTTCGCGAAGACCCGACCTGCTCGGGATAAAAGCCCACGAATGTGGCACGAAACTTGCGAACTCCCTCCCTCACAATTGTGGCTCGGAGCCTAAGCATACGAATGCACCGCCCACGACTTGAAACTCCAGAAACCGACTTTGAAGGGGAACTTGAGAGCGGTACAAATGACAACGCTCGGGACACTGTCGGTATGAATATTTATCCTTTTCAATATTTATATGTTAACATGATATTTGGAAGGTCGATGCTCGGGAAGGACGTATATTATACTCGAATATTTTTCCTATACTACGTCCAAAAATCACTAACACTCTTTTGAACTATTTGTGAGGGGGACTATTGTTATCCCCATATTTAACCGGTCAATATTCGAGTCTAACCAAAGACGGGGCGGGTAATATCTCCCGCAGAAAATCTCGTAAAAGATCTCCCGACGCAACAAGCCCGCGACATGTGCTCGAAGAAGCGTCGGTCGAGGCGAGAAGACATACTCGGGAAAACTATGTGTGTCGGGTTGGACCGAGTCTTATGACTATTTCCTAGAGGTTACCCCACTAACCTAGGAAACCACCCACCAAATTATGGACAAGATCCACTAACAACGTGGGATAGTGCTTGTAATGTGAATAAGTCCCCAATATAAATAGCCCATCTCCATTTAATGTAAAGGTACGTTGCTCATTCTATCACTAACTGTCATCTCAACTCCGTCCCTCTCACTGATGATATATGCGCACATCTCATTATTCCTTATACTGATACGAGGATAAGACGACAAACGGTTGACGACGGATACACTTCTCATAGCTTAACGCCCCATCAGTTTATACTCTCTTTAATTATTATTCACTATTTTCGATTACCTTTACACTCTTTAATCTCGTCTGTCCGATTATCTGACTTGAGCGTCGGAGGGGCATCGCCGAAACGGCGCCCTTTAGCCCGCTTTTTCGTGACGTTTCAGGGATCCGCCGAAGATGAAGACGATGATCTCGAAACGGCGACGGACCGATACCTTCCAGCGCACTATTGATGCTAGGGTCGATTTTTCGGTCCGCATCAAATATGTAACGTGTTATCTGTGTTGAATGATCCTACATGATATGAATTATATGGAACTACGTGATTTTATGGCAACTAGTGTTGGTTGTCTTATGTGAGATGCTTACTGGCGATAGTGAAATCGCATGGTGAGTTATTATTTATGATTTTGCTATGACATGGGGAACCAGTTGGTACACCATATCATGGTATATTATGTGCACGTTTGGATTTATTTTATTTCGTGAAAGTGAACGTGCATTGCATTTATCGCATGTAGGCGAGCATGGTATGTATGCATGGCATTATTTATATGGCATGAGCATGTGCATACAAGCACTATGTGAGAGTTACCAGTATGAGTATCCACAGTATATGATCGTCTGAGAACAAAATATGTTTGACGATATTAGTATGTGATGTAGACTCACAAATGAGTCATAGCTACTTCTACGAAGGCACCATGACGGGGGTAAAACCGTCGAATATATTAACCTAAATTATTTAGGTAATGGGAAGGCACATAGTATAACTATAGTGCCAGGAAAGTGACGTGATAGAGGGGCGACCTGGTGAATGGTAAAACTGGAGATAAACCCTAGTTTTATCCTAGCCAGAGTGGGCCACTATCGTATTTTATCCGTATAGGATTTGAGCTCATGATATGGTGGTGCACGTAGTAAGTGGCTAAGGGCCCTGAGAGAATGAGAAAAATGAGAGAAATGAGGAAAGAGTGAGAATGATACGAGAATACGGGTGTTAGTAAGCATTGGCGCGGATGCCTTTGCGTTTTACGACACGTGCATGTAGTGCATTTCCACTTACTGAGCTTTATAGCTCATTCCACGTTTTATGTGTTGTAGGTATGAACGAGTCGGACGTTGAGACACGTCACGACTAAGGCAGGCTGATGGCGGTGACTCCACGTACTTTTGAGGGTTGGGCGTACATGGATGCGACCTGAGGGGTGTTATTACTGTGTTTTCAATATTTTAACATATTGGGCTATGGTCTTTTAAATTATAATGTTTGCATAATGGGACGTGTGCGAAATAAATGGGTGCAAGGGTATAATATTAAATTATTAAATAAGAGTGTTTTTTTTTTAAATCGGGTCTTCCGGAGCTTACGTTGCGAAAAATCCGCCAAACTAGTTATAGGAAAAGTGGGGTGTGACAATATGTATGGGAGAATTTCCTAAACCCTTGAGGAAAGCTTCATGTAATATCACACGAAATTTTAGGTATAATACATATCTAATACCATTAGAAAACCCTCAAATATGTTAATGTAGACCTTTTTGGTCCAAACGACTATGAGAGTTTTGATTATTCCAAGTAATTATGTAAATTGGGGGTACAAATTAAAAACTCGATATGCATGTTATATTATGTTTAAGTACATGAAAATGTTCAATTAAGTGCTTAAATGTGATTGAACTGTTAAGAAAATCGAATTTGTGTGATCTTGTGCTTAACTATAATATCTATGTGATCACCTGGTTATGAACGTTTTCGTATGAATGGAATCTCATTGCGTGCTATATATGGAAAATATATTATACTGAGTCATATGTGAACTGTCTGCGAGAATAAGTTATTTTAGGAAATAATATTGAAGTGATCACCTATAAACGACTGTATGCTATATATATGGAAAATATATTCTGATTGAGCTGAAAACGTGATTAAGTTATTTTAGGAAGGAATATCGATGTGATCACTCGGATATGAATGACTATGCTGTATATATGGAAAGGATATTCTGATTAAGTGCTTACATGTGATTAATCTATTTTAGGAAAGAATATCAATGATATATCCGTTTGAGTTCTATCTTATCTGACTCTTAAATCAGTGATTCATGATCTATCTTTCCTTATGCGACATAGGATTTATATTTTCGAAAGTGATTAATTAATTGGACTTATATGTGGTAAGATGCTGATTGAGTCTATTTATGGAATGTGCTGAAGTCGGATGAGATCACCTTACAGGGAAAGTATGCATTTGCATTGTACTCAGCAAATTAAATCTTTCTCTGTGCAAATTGGCTATTATATTTGGGGAAAGAAATCAGTTGATTGAGCTTACCGTTGATAATATGCTGAGTGGAATTATATATGGAATATGCTGACAGACGGATGAGATTATGGTGGAATGAAAGTTAATCTGTGGTATTTATGGTAAGTGATCATGCATGAACGTTGAGCTTGGTTGGTTTATTCTTGGCATGATTTAGTTAATGAACGTGATAATTGAGCTGCCTCTTGCATATTTTCGTGCTTAACTTTCCTTGTGAAGTGTAGAAGCGATTATTGGATCTATATAGAAGAAAACACTTCACGTTGAAGGACAGACAACGAACACACGAGCTAGCGAATCCCTTAGAATTCTTGAGCGAAATTTGTGATTCATTTGTAGTTTGTAGTTGAGCTTTCATTTGCGAATCTGTAAGCGATCCTTAAAAACTCCAAATCCTAAAAACCTTGTTTTCGGACGTGTTGTGTCTGCGGACACGGAGCACACAAAGGAGCACGAGTGGAGTCTTACGCACGTGGAGGGACGAATTTTGTGGATTCGGTGGCCCTTCTGTAGCAAGCTGCATTCAGTCGGGGAATAGGTTTCCTGGATAAACGACGTGGATCGAAACTTGGCGTGCGTCAGCCTAGAACGAGGTCTAGTGTCCATAGTGCTTCGGTTGTGTACGGATCAATCAATGTGTAACCGGTAATACCTAGTGATTGATTAGAACTCTTGGGGAGATCACACCCCAAGGGCAGGATTAAACCCCAGTTGGGGATATAACCTGTATAAAAATCTCGTCTCACTATACTTTCGGCTATTTACTTTTCTGTGGGACAAACCCGGAACGCCCGCTAATATCTAGGTGATATCGTAGAAACCACTTCTGAAACTAACGTGATATTTTGAAACAGGGTTAGGGAGATAACTTCGATACTCGTACTGATTTCTGGGAAAAACATACTCTGCAAATATCTTCTTAAAGAAAGTATTTTTCAAAGAAGAACAAGCCAATTTTTTTTATATAGCCTAATTCACCCCCCCCCCCCTCTTAGGCATATTTTACATTTCATTTGGTATCAGAGCGAGGTTACTCAACGAAAGGCCTAACACGTCTGAGTTAAGATCTAATGGCTTTTTCAAGTGATATTTTTGCAGAGGGTCAATCTCACTCTAGGCCACCTCTCTTTGACGGAACGAACTACGTAGTATGGAAGAATCTCATGATCGAATTTCTCATCGCTGTCGACTACGAGCTTTGGGAGACAATCATCAGCGGACCATACGCGGCTACGAAAGAAGATGGAACCCCAAAGGCTGCCAAAGAATACAATGCTGATGATAAAGGGAATCATGCGAAACGCAAAGGCAAAGAACATGCTCGCATGCGCACTCACACGGGAAGAATACATTCGGGTCAGTTCTTGCTCTTCAGCAAAGGCTATGTGGGATATGCTCCAGGTCACTCATGAAGAACCCAACGAGTCATGCAAGAAAGACCGGCTCTGCTCACTCATCAGTATGAACTGTTCTCAATGGAATCTGACGAGAATATAAGCCAGATGTACGCCAGATTCATGGGAATCATCAACCAAATGTTCTCTCTCGGCAAGAAAGTTCCCGACAGTGAACAAGTTAGAAAGATACTGAGATCACAGCCACGAGAATGCAATGCCAAAGTTACTGCCATAAGCCAAGGATCTGGAAGCACTTAGCATCTCTGAACTTATTGGATCTCTTATATCCTACGAGATGATTCAAACGTCAATGAATGAGAAGTCGCAAACAAAAATCAGAGTCCATCGCATCCAACCAAGAAGAATCTGATTCTAACGACGAAGAACAAGCCTGATGAATGACCTAGCCATGCTTACAAAAAGATTTGAAAGATTCCAGCAGAAAAGGAAATTCACAGGGAACTTCAACAAATTCCAGAACAAAAGCAAGGGAATCTCCACGTCTGGAAAGAAAGTTCAGAAATGTTTCCGATGCAACAAACCAGGCCATTATGCACATGCATCCCCAGCAACCAACAATGAGAAACCAAGGAAGCAAAAGGCTATGGTGACAGAATCAAATGACTGCAAATCGGAACAAAGTGAGGACGAGGATCACGCTTATATGGCTGACGAGGATCAGGTATCCCATTCCTCCTCCATTAAGAAAATTCATATCCTAAACAGTTTATATGACAATGATTATGAAAGTGACTCATCTGTGTGTGATATAGAAGAAAGTAAGAAAGAATTGTGTGCCTTACTTCAAAAAGCAGAGAGAAAGATTAAGTCACTAAATTCCTTGAATAAGGAGTTGATAAAACAGGGAGATCACCTAGCTAAGGAAAAACATGAGGCTGACCTAGAGATCTCACGTTTGAAAGGAGAGTTAGTTAGTGCGAGAAAGAGGGAATTCCATGTGACTGTGAGAACTTGGAAAAGAAAAACAGTGTCTTATCGAGAGATATCGTAGACCTTAGAAATTCCTTAGATAGAGAAAAGCAGAAAATTGATAGACTCCTTAAGGGTAAGCAGAACCTAGACATGGTGTTAAGCATTCCTAAAAATATTGGTAGAGCAGGTATAGGTTATTCCACTGAAGTAAGGCATGCTAAGCATTCTGTACCTAAGCTTAAATGTTTTTGTTGTGGTAGAAGTGGTCATTATGCATACAACTGTCCTTTAAAGAAAATTTATAAAACTAAGTATGTCTGGAGACCTAAGAAGTCACCTGTAAATGCCACTGTTGTATCTGATTGTACCAGGAGATCACCGTCTATGCTGAATGATATCTCGTATGTTAACAGAAGTTATTTCCCCGCTTGTTA